>JAOVYW010000032.1:4863277-4876610 GCA_025775045.1 Hiodon tergisus
TGTGTGTGTGTGTGTGTGTGTGTGTGTGTGTATATGTGTATATATATGTGTATATATATAAGTCTTAGGCACGTGTAGATAAATGAAAATGCTTTCAATATTTCCCTTTAAAACTGATTGTAGATTCTTCCAAGCTTCTTGGAGAACTTTTCAGGCTGTCTTGCTTGCTTCTGTCTGTCCAGGTAATCTCCGACAGCCTTGATGAGATCAGGGCTCTGTCATCTGTTGCAGAACTCCTCGTTCTTCTATCGGAAAATGAATGTTTGGAAATCTAAAAATGCTTCTTTCTACTGACACACTAATGCAGAAGACAAAAAATAAAGACTAGATTTATGCAAAAGGCTAGGATGCCTAAGACTTTTGCACAGTACTGTGTGTTTATATAAATAAAACATTAACAGTACGTAAATTAAAATATGGCCTTTTAAAAGAAAATTATTTTATCCCCAAGTATTTATCTCCCCTATCTCATGGTATATATAATAGATGATCGTTTCTTTTAGAATAAATACCACAACAGGTACACAGTAACATCTTTCTCTAGTAAGCCCGGGGAGGAGAAAAGTTTGTTATTTCTTTTGTTTTTCTCTTCTAACCTGTGAAAAGGTTAGTCGCAAGCTGATGTAAAAATTGCACGGCCCGAGAAAGATTTTGTCTAGGTTCATTTACGATCCTGGAGTGCAGTTTGTTATACGCTAAACGGGCCCAGAAACGAGCAGGTCGCGGTGTGCCGTTAAGGGTGGAAAATCGTTCCCTGGCTCTCAGCTACGAGAGTCGGCGAATGCATTGCTGTGTACACACATGCCAGCCCTCCTTCCCATATAAAATTTGTTTAGCTTACTACTGAAGCCCTGCGAGGGTGCTGCGTCCTACTCCTCTGGCAGCGGGCTGCCGCTTCTAATATGGTATGTTTGCTCTTTCGTGGAGCCAGCGGAGTTTTACAGGAACTTGCACCTGTCAGCTTTGTGTAGCTCCCCGGGCATCGGTATGAACGAAAGGCATGAAAGCAAGGTCATTCGACCAGTTTTGCAGATCGTAAAGGCATCGCAAGGGCAGGCAGAGAAATGCTCTTAAAGTACACCTTGATTTGGTCTGATTTTCTCAGACCCAGCGAAGTTGGATTCGGGGCTCACTTGCATGGTTGGCAGACTGCATAGTCTTTCCGGAAGTTGGAGATAATCAAACAGTCGTAAGAGCTTTCGCCTTCCTGCACTCACTTATTCACTCTCTCCGTTTCTCCCCCTCTCTCCCATCCCTGAACTGATGTCAGACCTCCCTCTGCATTTCTCAATAAAAGATAACGAGAGCCGGGTGCAAATGATGGCGTGAAAAGCCAATCCTCATTAAACGGTCCCGAGATTGTAGGCGGATCTGGCCGGGATCCGCGTCTCACCGTCCTTCAGGCTGAGCGTTTCCTGACACTGGGCTAATTATCGCTCCTGCACCTTAAGTGTGGAAACGAGCGCGCTCGTTCGCGGCGACGGACCAGGCTTTAATTACCGCCGCTCGAACATCTCCCAAGTGCTGTTATTAATAAAACCGCGTTCATGTCGTTGTGTTGCGCTAGACTCCGGCTTCTAAAGAATCGCCCTTATCAGTTAAATTGTGTTGAATTTTATTTTTTATTTTTTCCAACGCAACTAATGATAATAAGCTGTTAATGTTGCCTGCAGTAACATCGAGAACCACAGCAATGATGATAATGTAATCTCTTGTCAAGCGTTTGGACAGAAGCGATTTGTAATCTTTGCCTTGGCATTTTTAAAAGAACAAAATGTAGGTCAGCTGCACTGATCGGCAGCGAAAGGGAAAGTTTCTGCATCTGATCTTGTGGTCCGTTTGCATTGTCCCCCGTACGTCTCTACTGGTCTTTGCAGCGCAGTTGGTTAGTAGAGTTTCTCTTCCTCTCGTTTCCTAGCCATGTTGCTGTTCTTTCCCATCGGCACGATTGATCTCTCTGAGACCAACATGCATACACAAGGATTCAGGGAGATGTCGAAATCCTGGGCGAATCGTCAGTACGGGACAGCGGTGACGTGTCGGGGTTTTTTGGGGTTCGGGGGATGGGAAATGAGTCCATGATCTTTCCCTCTTCTATAAACCTAGGATTAAAGAGATGCCCTTGCATGGTGCATTCGGATCAAACATTTGGGCAGTTGTGCTTTGCCGTTTATTGACAGCCAAGTTTATTTGTGCTGGAGGAATGAAGGTGTTGGCAGCAGAGCCCAGTTTCTACTGGCTTTCAGGTCTGGAATAAAGTGATTGCAGATGGCGGCTCTGTGTGGTACTGTTCTAGGAAATTGAAAGTTTCCAAAAACGGAAGACAACTGCTGTTACTGTCTTATATTTAGATCATACATAGCAAAATGTGTTTATTGTGCAGTCTTTATTATTCAGGTAATTGAAAATAACTGTAATAAAATGAAAATGATTTTTGTAGAATATATTTTTTGTTGTTGTTTGTTTACGTAACTATTTCCTGCTCCTGTGTGGCTGACTTATAACGAGTCAGGGATATAATTATGTCACGCCTAGCGCAATGACACGGTATCTCTAGAAGGGTTTGGCGGATTGTGTTGAAATTTGGCACAAGGATGTATAGGGGAATATGCAGACGTCAGTCGAGCTTTAACCTTGCCTCCTTATTTTTTTTAAAGCGCGATATCTGTCAAGACAAACTTGACTGATTTTGTTCATATTTGACCTGTGTTATCTTGGGAAGTTTTGGAGTTGAATGTTATGATTTCAGGAAAACCTTTGAAATTATTTTCCCACAGTTCTTAATGCGATATCTCAAAAACCTGTCTTTAGGTTTTATTGAAATTTGATTCTGGGATGCGCCTGTGGGGAATTCGATTTTAGTGATGATTTTAACGTGACCTTTGACCTATATTTCTACTTTTACAACAATCTCATTCCACCGCGTTTACGTCTATTTGAAAAGAAGTGTTAACCTTCACTCTTTTCTTAACTCTCCCCAGGTGTACATCACGGTGCTGGACAACAATGACAACGGGCCCGTCTTTTCCCAACCTACCTATGACATCACCATCTCAGAGGACACGCCTGCTGATGCGGAGGTCATCCAGGTTCTGGCCACGGACCGGGACGAGAGACACAAGCTGACCTACTCCATCCACAGCAGCATCGACCCGGCCAGCATGCGGCTTTTCCGCATTGACCCTGGGTCCGGAGCCATCTACACCACTGAGAGACTGGACAACGAGGTCCAGGCCCAGCATATCCTCACTGTCATGGTGAGAGGGAAGCTGTACTGACCTTTTGTGTTTGTTTTCCTTCTACAAACCAATCTAAACCTTTTCTATTGTCAGGAAATATATCTCTGAGAACTGGCCTTTTAGGAATGACGAGGTGTAAATTGGATCCTGTTCATGTATATTACCAGTTTGACACAACATTATTTTTGCGGTGATTAGCAATGGCTCGGAAATGTATTCAGTTATTAAACTCGCGAGGCTGCCAGTGAGCTTTCATGTCGATGATGTTTTGACATATACATCGACTGATCATATATACCGGCATTATTTTTTTATGCTCTGATGAGACTGCCTTACTTTTATGGAAGAGATAGCATGGCTCCAGGGATTAGATAGTATAGCTCTAGGGATTCTGATCAAATTTAATATAATCTGCAGTTATTAGTGTCGGGTTTTTAAAGTTGTTTGTTTGTTCTGTAATAGCTTTAGGGTGATGACAATCTTATAAAGAAAACTGCACCCTGGTCCAGCAATCCAATTACATACAAAGGCTAGTAATATAAATGGATTCGCCATTCCTGTAATTGATTTTAAGAGAAGGCAGTGGTCGAGATGGCCACAGAGCACAGATTTCACTGTCTGTTTAAATAAAGAACAGTGTGGTTTTTATATTGTATGCATCCACTAATACAGCTTGTGGGTCAAGTCGTTTTAAGTCCCTCCGTACTCAGTTTGCGATACCAAAATGTGGTGTACCGCCACGTATTAAATATTTGATGTAGTAAAATATTGACAATTACAGAGGTTAGCGAAAACATCACAAAAAAAGTTTGCGTTGAGATAAACATTGTGCACCAAATGGACACGGTGATGATCGTCGATTGCGATAATATGTTGCTACTTTTGTGTAGACATATAGTAGCGCCTAATACAAATTGTTTTCTTGTGTCTTTATTCAATTAAGCATTTCATTAAATGGTATTATTGCTACAGTCCTGTATTGTTTTAACTCAGCCCTTTTCCATTGTCTTGTTCTCTCTCGATTTCAAGATGCTCTGTTGTGATGACATTACATGACATTATTCTCTCTCTCTCTCTCTCTCTCTCTCTCTCTCTCTCTCTCCATCCCCTCTCTCTCCCTCCTTTCCTTCCTCCCTCACTAGGTAAAGGACCAAGAGTTCCCATACCGGCGGAATCTGGCGCGAGTCTTGGTTGACGTGGAGGATGCGAACGATCACGCTCCATACTTTACCAGTGCTCTGTACGAGGGCTCTGTGTACGAGTCGGCTGCAGTGGGTTCGGCCGTACTCCAGGTGACTGCGTTAGACAGGGACAAGGGCGAGAATGCTGAGCTCCTGTATGCAATTGAAGCAGGTGAGTTTAAATGCCTTCATGTGTCTAAACCGCATATTAAATCACACAGTAAAATTGCTGCAGGGGTGTCCTATTAATGTTAGTTAATGAAAGGCCAAGTGTGATACGTTGAACTTGTTAGTTTTTTTTTTTTTTAAACATAATAACTTTCTGGAGTCCTGTTTTGTGTTTTGTAGGAAACGCTGGCAACACTTTCCGGATTGAACCGGTCCTGGGAATAATCTCCGTTGCCAAGGAACTCGACATAACCACCACCGGCCATTACGTCATCACTGTGAAGGTTACAGACAATGGCTCCCCTCCCTCGACTGCCTCCGCGATGGTGCGGATCACTGTCAACCTGTCCGACAACTCCAGCCCCAAGTTCCCGCAGAGGGAGTGCCAGGCCGAGGTGAATGAGAACGTGGCCGTGGGCACGTCCATTACCATGATCAGCGCTATGAGTCAGTCCACCCTGATTTATGACATAAGGCAGGGGAACGCAGACAGGATGTTCAGAATAAACCAGTACACGGGGGTTATCACTTCCCAGAAACCTCTAGATTATGAAAATACTGCATCGTACATGCTGATTGTGCAGGCCTCCAACATGGCCGGAATGTCATCGAATGTCACTCTCAGTATTCAGGTAGTGGACGAGAACGACAACCCCCCTGTCTTTCAACAGTTACACTATGCAGGGAGTATCAGTGAGGCCGCTCCCATCAACAGTGTAGTCCTCAATGCTGATTACAGCCCCTTAGTCATAAAGGCTACGGATGCTGACAAAAACCAGAATGCACTTTTGGTGTATCAGATTGTGGAAGACACAGCCAAAATGTTTTTCACTGTCGACTCCAGCACAGGGTCTATAAGAACTATTGCGAACTTGGACCATGAAACAATTGATCATTTCAAGTTCCACGTCCACGTGCGTGACAGTGGAAAGCCACAGTTGACAGCCGAGAGCCCCACAGAGGTCACAATTCAGGTGATTGACACCAATGACTCCCCTCCTGAGTTTCTCCAGGAAGCATATGAAACTATCCTGTTGCTTCCCACATACATTGGAGTGGAGGTCCTGAAGGTTACAGCCAGAGATCCTGACCTTAACGTCCCGACCGAACTGATCTATAGTCTGACAGATGGGAACTTGGAGCACTTTACCATAGAGCCAACCACAGGCATCCTTACTATAAGGAACAACAACTTCTCGAAGGATCGATTTAGGTTTAATGTGAAGGTCTCTGATGGCAAATTTTCCAGCACAGCGCTCATCACTGTGTTGGTCAAAGAGGCTATGGACAGCGGCCTCTTCTTCACGCACAACCTGTACTCAACTTCTATCCAGGAGAACATCACTAACATCACCAAAGTGGCTGTGGTCAACGCTGTCGGGAACCGTCTCAATGAGCCCCTCAAGTATAGTCTCCTGAATGCTGGGACAAAGTTCAGGATCAAATCAACTTCTGGAGTAATCCAGACCACCGGTGTCCCATTCGACCGGGAAGAGCAAGAGCTTTACGAGCTAGTGGTGGAAGCTAGCCGGGAGCACGACCACCTAAGGGTGGCAAGAGTGGTTGTCAAGGTGCAGGTGGAGGACATAAATGATAATGCCCCTATGTTTGTCAGTCTCCCGTATTACGCTGCAGTGCAGGTGGAAGCTGAGCCTGGGTCCCCGATATTTCGGGTCACAGCCGTGGACCGAGACAAGGGGATCAATGGGGAGGTATCCTATTTTTTAAAGGACGATTACGGCCACTTTGAGATCAACCGACTTACAGGCGACCTTAATCTGAAGAAAGCCTTTGAGTCAGACTTGTCTAACGTTGAGTACGAGGTAGTTGTGTATGCCACAGATGGTGGGTATCCTCCCCTCTCTACTACCGTAGAATTTCCCGTCACTGTTGTGAATAAAGCCATGCCCGTTTTTGACAAATCATTCTATGCAATGTTAGTTAATGAGGACGTGGCGGTGCGTACTCCGATTCTGGGCATTAATGCAACAAGCCCTGAGGGCCAAGCCATTATATATACCATTGTGGATGGGGACCCCTCTCTTCAATTTAACATTGGATTTGACACCGGAATTATAAGTGTAATTAACGCACTAGACTATGAAATCATTCCCTCATACAGGCTAATCGTAAGGGCAACGGATTATCTCACAGGAGCTAGAGCTGAGGTAGATGTGGACATAACTGTTTTGGATGTAAATGACAACCCTCCGGTGTTTGAAAAAATGTTCTACAAAGCCACTCTGTCTGAAACACTGATGATCGGGACTCCAGCTCTGCAGGTTGTGGCAACAGATAAGGATTCCGAAAAAAACAATGTTGTCCGCTATCAGATTTTCTCCAGCGTCTACAACAGTACAGACTACTTCCATATAGACAGCAGCAGTGGACTCATTCTGACAGCTCGCATGCTTGACCACGAACTAATGCAGAAGTACAATTTCATTGTAAGGGCAACTGATAATGGTTTTCCTCCTTTGAGCAGTGAGGTGGCTGTTACCGTGGTAGTGAATGACATGAACGACAACCCGCCTATATTCAACCAGCTTCTGTACGAGTCGTATGTGAGCGAACTTGCACCAAAAGGGCACTTTGTGACATGCGTCCAAGCGTCCGACGCGGACAGCTCCGATTTCAACAAGCTGGAGTATAGTATACTATCTGGGAACGAGAGGATGAACTTTGTCATGGACAGTAAATCAGGGATCATTACCCTGTCCAACCACCGCAAGCAGAGGATGGAGCCTGTGTACAGCCTAAATGTGTCTGTGTCAGACGGGGTTTTCACCAGCACCGCCCAGGTCCACATCAGAATCTTGGGGGCAAACCTCTACAGCCCTGTCTTTAGCCAGAGTGTGTATGTAGCAGAGGTACGGGAAAACGCTGCTATTGGCTCCAAGGTGACGGTGGTAAAAGCCTCTGATGTGGATTCTGGATTGTTTGGCCAGGTGACGTTCTCCTTTGTAAATGACCTGGGCAAGGACCAGTTCAGCATTGACGCCAATGGTCAGATCACAACTATGGAGAAGCTGGATAGAGAGAACCCAGCAAATAAGGACATCGCCTTGACTGTGATGGCCCTAGATGGGGGTGGAAGAGCTTCGTATTGCACTGTCAAGGTGATTCTGGTAGACGAGAATGACAATGCGCCCCGATTCAGAGCAGTGGAATACAGGGCAAGTGTGAAATCTGATGTAGCTAAGGGCTTCCTAGTCACCCAGATCCAAGCTTATGATTCAGATGACGGCGCAAATGCCAAGGTAACCTATTCGCTTTACAGTGAAGCTCATGTTCCTGTTGTGGATATCCTCGAGATAGATCCAGATAATGGGTGGATGGTCACAAAAGGCAGCTTCAGTCACTTGAAGAACTCCATCCTGTCTTTCTTTGTTAAAGCTGTTGATGGAGGGATCCCTGTGAAGCATTCACTGGTGTCAGTGTACATCCACGTCCTGTCCCCTGAAAACCCCATACCTTCTTTCACCCAGCCCCAGTACTCCTTCACCATTCCTGAGGACACTCCCATTGGGGCAGCCCTGGGCTCTGTACACCTGGCACCTGGCCACTCCGCCGTCTTCAGCATTGTCAATGGAGAGACAGGGGAGAACAACCAGGATGCCATTTTTGTGGTGGAAAAGAAGACTGGCGTCATCAAGCTGGACAAGCCCTTGGACCATGAGGCCATTGATGCCTTTCACTTCAAAGTGTCCGCCACCATGAAGCAGGCACGGATTGACTCCGTCTCCATCGTGGATGTGGAAGTCAAAGTCCTGGATCTGAATGATAACAAGCCTTCTTTTGAGACCAGTTCTTATGAGGCGACAGTCATGGAGGGGATGCCTATTGGCACGAGAATAATTCAGGTGCGTGCCTTCGACTTCGACCTGGGCGCTAACGGCCAGGTCACATACAGTCTGGCTCCCCCCGTGGACAGGGAACCGGATAGAATCACTGGCACTTTCACCATAGACAGCAATACTGGCTGGATTTCCACCCTTAAAGACCTCGACCACGAAACGCAAGCATTATATAGCTTCACCGTGGTGGCATCGGACCTGGGCGAGACAGTCTGCTTGTCTTCCACCACCGCGGTGTCCGTCGCCATCACTGACATCAACGACAACCCCCCGGATTTTGTGGAGGATTACTACAGAGGCGTAGTGAGGGAGAGTGACCCTCCAGGCGAAGTGGTGGCAGTGCTAAACACCAGAGATGACGACAGCTCCGAAATCAACCGCCAAGTCAGCTACCATATCACAGGTAAAAGAGTATCATGCTCTCTGCTAAGATGTTGCTTTGTGACATATGTGTTGTTTTATGTAGTCGAAAACATTACAGAGGATTCCGGAGATTCCGGCAGGAATTAATTAAATCAGGATTTTAGAGCTTCAATTGGAGTATATTGATCCATAAATCTGGAATCCTTCAGTGAAAATCATTTTAATTAAGTAATTCCCAAAAACCCAAATGCTGAGGCACATAGCTAACATTCCATGGCTTTTGAAAAGAGTGTTTTCTGAAAATATTATTGGATATACAAAATAAAGTCTTATTTAGAGAACCAAGTGGGCCTTTTTGCGCTTTAGGTTTTGATATTGTATTTCTATTTTTTTACTGATTCTGAGTTAAGAAAATCCACGATTATATATGCACAGTCATCGATATTTCAAGAGAGGCAGTTAGTCTCTGTTTAGACCATGAGTAGTTAGAAGATTTTTATTTCTGTTTTATGGGCGCCTAATCCTAATTTTGTATTTTATGAAACCTGTCATAAGTGATTTGTTTTTTTCAATTCCATGGTTTTATAAATATCTCTAAAATGTATTTGAAAAATGATTCAGGAGCTGATGAGGTCTTAATAGATAAAACTGGTCTCAGCAGAAAAACAGAAAAAAATAACAAAAAATGTGCAGAAATCTCAATTTTACAAACTTCAGCGTTGGAAAACCTATGCATATAGGGTTTTATACATGGATATTTAGCTTAGAGAAATATCTTTCCAATTGTACCACTTGCCCTGAGGTAATCTTTATGTACAGAAACCTAGGAGCAGGTCACTCTTTGTCACCAAGTTGCTTTATTTTAGTGTTGCCTAGCGGTAGAATGATGCATGGCCTGCAGCCAAAGATCATTTTTAAATGTGATGTTTATATTTCCCAGTAACATTAACGTGAAACACTGTCAATAAATTAGTAAGTATTTGACTGGTGAGAGTTTTTTGGAAATCAAAAATTTATTTTATTTATTTATTTATTGTTTTCGATGGAGAGCTTTGCCTGCTCTCAGCCGGCATATTTGTGATGTAGCCTGCCTTTGCAGCATTGGCTGTGCATGTCCCCGTTGAGTATGCTTGTGGGGAGGAAGCAGAAATGTATGGTGCTTCTGCTCTGTTGAGACTCTATTGTTTTAGAGGCTCTCGGCTCCATCTTTTGACAGCGCTTGGAGACAGTCTTTCTGGGTTGATGGCCAAAGAAATGTCAGAACTGTTTAAGGCTGACATCAACTTGCGCAGTTGGATGAGTTTCAGGCCGTAGATTTTTTTTTTTCTTCTTGATGAAACACACAAAAAAAAATTAAGAGATACTGGCGGGTGAGAAATCTGCACCACCACGTAAAAAAAAGCAACATTTGACCACAGAAAAGCCTAGTTGAGTTGCATACTAATAAGTACTTTGGAAGCCGGATGTCTCTGCAAAATGATGGGGATATATGTGTGAAGAAAATCACTTGTTTGAGATTTCCCTATCAAACAAATCTAATGGAAGGTAAAGCAAAAAAATATTAAAGGGACAAGATGCAGTGGTTCCCTCCATAAATCAATTGGTTTGTCTATTTAATTTAGTACTGTTGTTATTCTGGGCATGTGCTGCATGCATTGATTCTCATTGGACCAGACAGGGTTTCTTTAAGACTCACAACAGCCCTTTGTGCTCGCAAAGATATAGGCATACCTGCCTGACCTGGTTCACAGTCCCCAGTGTGAGTTTGAGAGGATGTTCACTCATGTGTGATTTACTCTGAGCTGCCTCTAGAGGTAGAGAACATACCAGACCACAACTACTCAGTTGTTATGTAGTACTGAACGATCAATTATCTAGTTAATGTACTGTATGCAGAAACACGTGAAAAGCAATTGGTTTTCTGCAAATGTAAAAATATAGCTGTTGGATGTGTCAGGATATCTATAAAGAACGTATTGCTTTTCTTCACAGATATAATTGTTTTATATATGAACATATGATATCAACGTGAACATCTCTGTTTTCCCCTCTTTGTAAGAATAAAAAATGTGCAGTAAATATTTGGAAATTAAATCTCCAAAGAATTATCACCCATCAGTGAATCCAAATGATTTCAAAACCACGTCTAGAAAGGTATTGTTTCAGTTCTTGAGATGCCATCAAAATTGCATAGAGTGCAAGAAAAACTACATGAAAACCCCCATAAATAATTCAGGCCTTTGTGATCAATTGTGGCTGAACGCGGAAGGCTCCACGTTGTTTTATAGTGATGGCAGTCTTTTAGGAGCCTGTGTCTGCTTTGCAACACGCCGTGTCAGTTAGCCACCAACTGGTTTTAATTACACAACGTTCTGTATGGCAAAAAATGCTTGTACTCAGACATGCTTAAAGGGAAATGCTGGGGCAATACGTAAAAAAGGCAATACGTAAAAAAGGCAATACGTAAAAAAGGCAATATGTTTTGACTGACAATGCCAGCCACTGCCCAATGGTAGCCCTCATGTGAAGAGAAGAAAATGCGTCAGGGGAACAGAATATGATCCGGTCCTCCTGTTTTACCACCCCAAGCATGTCCAAGCGGATGTGCACGTTCCCTAATCCTTGCAAATTGCACGCTCCATGAAACTTGATGCCGTGAAACGGTCACCTTCTGTAGGACACGGTGGGGCAGGCCTCCCGTGACTGGGTAATTCCATGTTGGGGAGGCTCTGGAGCCTTTATGATTCAGTTAATCCCCGTTGAGAAAGCCTTCTACCCATTGCGAGGAGCCCGATGGTTTACGGTTAGCTGTTGGACCTCCTATATGGTCTATGTTTCCTCCTAACCCACCTCACTGACTGACTCACGGGCAGCCCCATGCAGTCTAATTCACCGCTCTGTGGAAAAGCAACCCACTGCCGTCTTATTTAACTCATATTTCAGAAGAAAGAATGGCCCTTTTCCTCCCCCTTTGTTTTCTTATTCTTCTTTTATCTCCGTTTAGTCTCAGTTGTTGTGTAATCGAATGTCCTTATTATTCATACTGCCAGTAATTAAAAGCGTAATAAAGCTGTTGAGTAAGTGCTTCTTTTGAGGCAGTAATTACCCTGTAGGTGACACAGAGCCTAATTGCTGCTTCTACTTCAGTTACATCTTAAGGAGAGCCTGTAGAGTCATCCCCACCGTGCATCAATATCAGGACACAAACACCTTTTATTTCTATTGTAAAACACAGGGGTTGTTTATCATTTACCTACTTTAAAACACGGCCTTTAGCTAGTGCCTAATACTTCAGGAGCACACACAGACTAATGAAAAAAGTGACCCATGAATATTTTATCACAACCTTGCCAAGCACCTAAAGGCAGCATTTCTTTTAAGCAGCAGAAACACGATGTTGTGACCTCAGCCTGGGCCTCCATCATAATGTGATTTATACAGCCGTATGGTGACATTTACATTAATCCCGTGTGCACTGAGATGCTTGAGGTCAGATGTCATTAATGGGGGGGGGGTCACCTTGCACCTCTGCCTATTAACTTGTGTTTGTTTTTGTGTTTTTTTGCTGAAGCATTGCCTTTGTAATGTCCAGAAGCCAAATCCCAGTGCAGACAGCTGCATCTCCCCTGTCCTCTGATGAACTTATGAAAGCCACCCGTCTTCCCCCAGCCCGTTCCCCTGCCTCAGACCACCTGTCTGCCGGCCCGCTAAATGAGAAACATTGCAGTGGCATTTCATGTCTGTCCGCCACATTTAATTGCTGTGCTTATCTCTGAATGGCCGGTCTTTAACTGAGCTTGATACCGGTGTCTCTGTCTGACGTGCCGCATTCTTCCTTTGTGCCAAGAAACGCTCCTACCGGGCAGGCCTAGGGTGTTAGTGCTGCCCAGAAACCCCCGTAATCTCTCACTAAAGCAATCAAGGAGTAATGAAATTGTCTTGGCAGAGAGGCCCGTGGTGAATTGCAGCCCCACAGGAGACTACAAGCTAAAGCATATGTTTCTGAGGGTCTGCACGGTCTCCCCAACCTGTTAAATTATTGTGAAATTGCTTCAACATGTGGATGGTGTCAAGGGAGAGCTGTGAAAGGGTTTCTAAATGCACATTTAATTTAAATCATCTTGTAAACCAATCTGATATATTTTTTCCCAAGTTGAAGCGCCATATAACTAAACAAGTTCCACTTACATCTTTATACACTGTTGAAACTTAAGGTTAGAAGTTCACCAAAAGTCTGTAGCAAATTGAGTAAAACTTAAGTTTCCACTGTCCTACTTCCAACAGGTACGTTCAACTATCAGCTGAAGAATAAATTCCTTGTTGTGCCTCACAACCTGTTCTATACATTGGAATGTGATGTAGATTTCGTGTAAGATATCATGAGCGAAGGCGACCGCTCCCTCCACCCCCTTTGTCAGTCCAGTTCTACAGGCGTCAAATGTGTCTGTATTTTATGTATGGCCCACTGACCGACCAGTCATTTGACCCTCTCCAGAGGTTCCCTTTAAAGCATATTATCTGATGG
>JAOVYW010000032.1:4878301-4891501 GCA_025775045.1 Hiodon tergisus
TGTCCTATCCCTCCGTGTGACCAGTCAGTGATACAGGTTTGAGCCCGTTCACCTTGTGTAGGGTGTCCTATCCCTCCGTGTGACCAGTCAGTGATACAGGTTTGAGCCCGTTCACCTTGTGTAGGCTGTCCTATCCCTCCGTGTGACCAGTCAGTGATACAGGTTTGAGCCCGTTCACCTTGTGTAGGGTGTCCTATCCCTCCGTGTGACCAGTCAGTGATACAGGTTTGAGCCCGTTCACCTTGTGTAGGCTGTCCTATCCCTCCGTGTGACCAGTCAGTGATACAGGTTTGAGCCAGTCCATTTACTCTTATCAAAACGGACGGCCATGTGTGTAACAAGGTCAACAGCACCGAGATAGTGTGTATTTAATGAAATGATCGCCTCTGGTCTTATTTCTCTGAAAAGAATCGGCACTGCTTTAGTACTGTAGAGCAAGACTTTTGTCATCATTCCCCTGGAGAGTGGTGGCGTGTGCCTCAAAGTTCTCTTTGTTGCTTGTTGTGATTGAACTTAATTGCTTAAATCTAGTCTTTCCTTGTTGCTAAACCAATGTTTTTTTTATTGAAAAACATTTCTAAATTTTTTATTTAAAAAAAATCTTTTATTAAAGATAGGATCCTTTGAAATGTTTATTTTTTCACCAGGCTCTGTATTCAGCTTCATTCCCAGAAGACATTCCTCTAAATAAGGTTATTCTGACCGTTGGAGCCACTGATGCAGATATAGGGTCCAATGCCGAAATTCAGTACTCTCTGTTTGGCCCTGGGGTTGAGGACTTCTACATGGATACAGACACAGGTATGTACAGAGGGAAGAGGGAGACCAAGGGATTTGGGTGGTGTTCGACGACGTATGATTTTGGTACAGAGTATGTCTAGTAGGCGAAGCCTGCCCAATAATAAATAGTCTCACGGGTTTAATGGCTAGTGCGTTGATGTCTTAGTAATATAAGTAAGTATAAGTAGTAATATAACCTGCACTTTGGAATCCAAAAGGATGCTGATGTTAAATCAGATGCTCAAAAATGTTTTAACACCCCCCCAAACGTCTCAATCAGAGGACCATGATTGATGTGTAAAAAATGTGGTAATCAGATGCTGTTTACAGTAGGTGATGTCATAATGACATAATAAACAACAGCAGGGACTCATTCACAACAATAATTAATCCACATCCCATTACAAACAAATGAACAGTATAATCCATTGGGAATAAACCATCAATTAAAAATGTTTCAAAACAACACAAAGTGAATACAACAGTATGCACATGTATAAACATATGGACAAAGATATGTAGCGGTTGAAATTGAGCGCGGGTTCGTGTGTTACTAATTCAGTTACAGTAATTACGTAATGTTTCAACCTCAAAGGAACACTTTCTGAAGAAGAAAACTTTAGTAAAATTCAGGAATTTGATATTAGTTTTTGCCACCATAGCTTACAATAGACCTGAGCCATGAAGGTGGTCTGTAATTTTTAAGTTGATCCCTTCAAGATCAGGGCTTTATTGCAGATATTTTGAGCAGAGTTGGTACACGCTCTGATAAAAGAGAGGTGTTGACTATACTCTGAATAGTTTTGTGCAGAGCATGTAGCTTCTCTTTTGTAAGCTTTGTGGGAATTGAATCCAGCAAGCTTGTAAAAGATTTAGAAGCTAATATCGTATTTCTACTGTATATGGATGTCATGATGGAAGTGTTTGAATATTGAATTCAGTAGATGTATTACTGAACTCAAAGGACACCTCTGTATCATTTTCTATGGCAGTCTTAAGCACAATCACGTTATAAAGCGAAATGTATGTGCCTATGGTTTACCAGCAGCACGCATACTTACTAAAGATAAATGTAAAGGCCGTATACAAGTGGACTCAACGGTGACCAGGGGGCTTCACTGCCTTAATGGAGGCCCGGAGGGAGGGACCTCTTGAGTGATGTCCCCCTCCTGGGCCTTCTCTCTGTTCATTACTTCTCCTTGTGCCCTGCCAGGCCTGAGCATGTGTGCATTTGTGGTAATGTGATCGCTGGTGACCGCCATCAGCAGAGCAGCTCAAACCAATGGCTTACGTTTGCTCTGTTCATTTTTTTTTTCCCAGGCGAGCTGAAGACATCCTCCACCATAGATCGGGAGAAGACGCCCCGGTACGACCTGATCGCCCAGGCGACGGACGGCGGTGGCCTTTTCTGCCGCATGCCGATCGCATTGACACTCCTGGACGTGAATGACAATCCCCCAGCCTTTTCCGCTCACCAGTACACGGCCAGCGTCTATGAGAACACGGCCACCAAAGCCCTACTGACCCGCCTTCAGGCTAACGACCCAGACGAAGGTGAGTTATCCCCTGCTGGGTGTGCTCTGCCAGCCACTCGGCTGTGAGAATTCGCAATCACATTCTGACAACCGGGTTTTCGGGATGCGGGCCTCCGTATTGGCCGTTTTAGCGTTCTGTGCCCACAGCAAAGAGGTAAAGAAAACACCCTGCGTTTACATTTTCAGAGCTGCTAAAACCTTTACAGATATTAATTCAGATGCGTGTTGATAGAGACACACGGGTCTTGTATCTATTTTTCTTTTCTGTGCGATATGGCATCGCTTTCTTCTGGAAAAGGTGGAAAAACTGATATTTCTGTCAGTCATTAACACATCTTGTTTGCAAATCCGCAGTACACCTGACAGTCCCATCCATAAAGCTATTATATATTTGAAATCATTGCTGAATCGGTTGTCCAAATATATTTCAAACAATGCCCTTTTGAAATCCAAGTAGATTTTAAATTTGAGCCAATCCACTTATTAAATGAAAATGAAAAAGAAGGGTTCAGTACTGATTGGTCGGGACACTCAACATTTTGTGAATGCAATTAAAGAGAGCTTAGTGTCTTCTGGGTTATTACACTGAGATGAAGCGGATGGCTGCCAAGACACGCTCTGCGTGGATCTCCCTCTGGCACCTGGGCTGTGTTCTTTCACTGCGAGATATTTCATTACCCCTGCATCCTTTATCTCTACCCTCCCCCTCCTTGTGAATAGGGGGAAAAAAGGGAAAAAAAACACCCTGTTACTCTGTGGAGCCCCAGTGCAATTTAAAAGTGTGGTGACACAGATTTCACAAGTCAGTAGCTACCTTATGAAAATATTTCCCTGAAGCTCATGGCGATGATGAAGCTGCTGCCAGGGAGTCTGAAGTTCCTAAGAAAAAAGATGTTCTCTATCCCTTTTGAAAGTTTAATTTGTCATACAGCTTTGATACAAATGCAAGGAGAAAAATGGTCGACGTATTCTGGTTAATAAAAAAAAAAGCAAATCAAGTAAGGTGCACTGAGTGTCACAGTTTTCAATGAAACATCTTTCTATTCTGTAATAGATAGACTGTTAGACTTGTCCATGAGAAATATGGGTAGTCTGAACACTTTCTTGTTCCTAATGGGAATCTTTCTGTTCTTTATCTCTCCTAGGCATTAACCGCAAAGTTGTCTATTCCCTTGTGGACTCTGCCAGCGGCTTATTCTCCATTGACAAGTCCTCGGGAATTGTGATCCTAGAGAAGGTCCTGGACCGAGAGCTGCAGTCTACGTACAACATTACGGTCCAAGCCGCGGACCAGGGTGAGGGAGTGCGACTGTCTTCCCAGGTGAACCTTGCCATCATCGTGCTGGATATCAACGACAACCCGCCCGTGTTTGAGCGCCGCGACTACCTGGCCACCGTTCCCGAGGACATCGCGTTGGGAACCGAGGTTCTGCGGATCTACGCCGCCAGCAAGGACATTGGCACCAACGCTGAGATCTACTACAGCATCCGCTCGGGCAACGAGCACGGGAAGTTTCAGATCGACGTTGTGAAGGGTCAGTAGCACCTGTGTTAGAGCTTCTTCAATGCTCTTTTGCAAAAGCTGCCAGTGACAAAGCCTCATATTTCTGAACATAGAAAATGATCCCATTAACTGTTAGTTTAGTACGAAGGTTCCAGTTCAATAGAGGCCATTGTGAAGCAGCAGACCCTTCAGCCTACCTATCCTAACTCAACAAATGGGAATGGGATCTAATTAAAATTATTTTTGCCATTTCTGAATCAGGTATCATCACGGTCTCCAAGGCACTGGACTTTGAAACGTGTAAAGACTTCTTCCTGACCGTGGAGGCCAGGGATGGAGGGACCCCGCCCCTCAGTGCTGTTACCACTGTGAACATTAATCTGACGGACGTCAACGACAACGCACCGATGTTCAGCCGTGACGTCTACACAGCCATCATTAGCGAGGATGCCGCCATCGGGGATTCCGTTGTCACGGTATTGTGCTCCGATCACTAGCCTATCGTACGTCTCTGGCGATGGTCTTGTGGTCACTTAAGTGATTTTATATGGAATGTGAAAATGATGTGGTGCATCTAAACCCAGGTTCATCAACCAACTGGATTATCGTGTTTGAAAGGCATCTGGTTTTTTTGTTTTAGTTTGTGCATGTTGAAGAATAGCTCTAACTGATTGTAGATCATGTCACCGAATGGAGGAAGAGAGAGCTTGGGATGTCAGGTCCGTACTTAAGGCAGCCTATACGCTCTCCCAATCAGTTCAGGGTGACAAACAAATAAGAGACGTTCTTTGCTTCTGACAGAATTTTACAGTTTTTTTTGCAAATAAAGAGATAAGTAAATATAGATCTGCTCATAAAATCAATGCATTCAGTTCCCTTTTAACACCTCCTGTTTCAGTTGATGGCTGAAGACTTGGACAGCGAAGTGAATGGGCAGATCCTCTTCTCCATCGTGAGCGGTGACCGTGAGAATCAGTTCTTCATCGATCCGACCACTGGACTAATGAAGGTCAATAAAGAGCTGGACAGGGAGACGGTAGGTGTCGACTTAGGCCCACAACCCTCCGCTGACCAGAGGTCCACAGGCGAGGGATTGATTTCTCATTTTATCAAACCTGCACCCGGCCAGTGTTTTGGCCTGGCTGTCCACATCAGTGAGAGCGGCGAGACGTCGTGTTCTTCTGTGAACGACTTTTCAGATTACCTCAAGGTGCTGCTTGGTTTGGCGAAGGGACCAGATACAGCGTGGTTTTTATTTTTATTTTTATGAGCATTAAAGTCAAAGTTAAAGCTGGTCGTGTGGGATCAAAGAGTTCCCGATGAAAGCAGTTTCTCTGTCAACAGAGCCGACTTATTTCCACACAACCTTGTTTCCAAGTATCTAGAATTTTTTTTATTTTCTTCCGTTGCACCCTGGGCTTCCATATTCAGTTATAGAAGTTTTACCTTGAAGTAAGCATTAGAAAATGAGAGGCTGTTGTAGTGCAGTTTTTCTTGGAAGGGGCAAATAATATTTGTGCATTACGTGTATGCCTTTAACTGTTAATATGGAAAGCTACGGTAACAACATTCAATGTGAGAAATCCTCACTTTAATTGAATAACTGCTCACCACGCAGGGGATGAGTGTCATGAGTTGGACTATGCTGTTGCAATTAAGCACAAGGAGATTGATGTTCCTCAATTCCCCTGTACAAGCATGGCATCGGCAACTTGAGGCAAGAGCCCATGGGAGGCCACGGGAGCGCAATATCAAACAGCCAACAGCTCCAAAATCCATACTAATTGATTTTGAGAACCTTGCTGCCACTTTGTTGGATTAAACGACTTTTAATGCCTGACCATACCCCAGCCCCTTCCCTCCTCCCCTCCTCCTCCACCTACATTTCGGTCCCTGGTTTGATTATCTACCCTATCTTTTTTTTTCCTGAAAGGTTTCAGGCTACTCTCTGGCTGTCAGGGCGCTAGACAGCGGATCGCCTACAATGTCATCCACAGTGATGGTGAACATTGACATCTCGGACATCAATGACAACCCGCCCACCTTCACACCGGCCAATTACACAGCTGTCATTCAGGTAGACTAGCCGATTCCGCAGCCAATCGCGTCCGTTTGCTGCTTCCTCAACACTCTTGAATAGCCAGTTGTACAGAAATTCCTCCACCTCACTGGGTCCTGATGGAAAATCTGACTCGGGCATCTCCACTCCAGTGCTTTACAAGGAGGGGTGAGGAATAAAAAGACTTGTCAAGTTTGTCTTTTAGGGAAAAAGTGCAAACATCTGAACTGACACCCCAATCACAGTTAACTTTCATTTTGTGTGGCACCCGATGAATTATGCATGTTGTCCATGAAAGCAAAGATAGTAGATAAGAGAACATCTTAAGAACAACCTTATACTTCGTAAAAAAATTTCTCTGCTATATAAATTCGGCAAAAAGTGTTTCAGGAGTGAATTTTTCTAAATACTTTCCTGTTTGTTAGCAGTCTGAAATCTATTAAGTCATCTTGCTTTTCCATTTTTTTTTTCCCATTAAAGCCGGCATCAACACCTGAAAAAAAAACTCCACAATTTCTACCTGTCAGAGAATCATGCTTGGCATTTATTTGCTGGGTAAAGCAAAAAGGAAAATGTTTCAATTGAAATCAATCGTTACTTTGTGCTATTAATAGGTTTACATTGCTGTCTTTTTTAAGCCTAAGCTCTGGTATTAGTTGAAGAATTGACTTCTTGCATCATGGCAGTGGCTTGTGAAAGACTATTTCAGCCCCCTATGTGTTAGCTCTGCTTCCTGTGGGTTCCCTTTATCTTCTGTTGAAATAAAAAGAAGTTATTCATGACGGATGTTGTGTGGTAGGTTGTACGCTAATTTCAAAAGCTAAGTTTTATGTTTATCTGCTGTTTATCTCGGTGCCTTTTTGAGAGTGGAGGTATTTGGCCTAGGGGAATCTTTCCAGCAAACATTTCTTTCCATTTACATGTGTGTGTCGGGAAACTGGGATATTGCATTTAGCATATTTAAATTTTGTCTATAAAATAATGTTTTTCTCCACACTGCCCTCTACTGTTCCGCACTAAATTGAGCCAAAAACAAACTGCTCAATTTGTGCTTTCCCAGATGGTACTGGGGAAGAGGCCCACCAAATGATGAGACTGTAAGGGTTAAGGCAAACAAACTGAAATGATCTCACTGTTTTGCGCCTGGTTTCTAATTAACAGCTGTTAAACTCAACTTTACCATTGACAGCATGGACATTTCCTGCTACTCTTCAATAGCCTCGTTCATATTTTTTAATAACAGGAAAACAAACCCGTGGGCACCAGCATCTTGCAGCTGTCCGTCACAGACAAAGACTCCTCCCACAACGGGCCCCCTTTCGAGTTCCGTATTGTATCTGGGAATGAGGGCAGTGAGTTCACGTTGGACCAGACCGGAGTGCTCCAGTCCAACCAAGTCTTTCGGATGGATCTCGTGACTGAATATGTGGTCCAGGTCCAGGTGAGAGTACTACACCTCTTCCTAAAGGTGGAAAGACTGTTACACAGGTGTTACACAGGGCTTGGCGCGGCTTTATCTCAGTGGAGAAGTTATAATAAAAATTAAACTGTTCTTTTGGTTCAGTTTTTTTTCTGAAGTCCTTGAGTGATAAAAATAGATAGAAAACAATGGCAGCATTGTTTCCTTAATATTTCAACAGAATTTTAATGCAATAAAATGATTTTACTTTTTTAATCAGCATTTCAGTCCCTAAAATTTTTTTAAAAATTATATATATATATATATATATAATATTCTGATAGTAAACACTCACGCTGCCGCACATGGAATGTAATTACAGTGTAGGCCATGCAAGACTGGCAATGCAAGGCTAGAGATTTCCTTTGGGATCGACTACAGCATTTACTGATTCCTCAGCAAACCCGCTGGTTCTGCAGCCTTAGTCTCATCTGGCTGCACAGTAGTCACACGGCGTCATACTGCAGCACTAACTCACACTCATCTCCCGGACTCGGCAGTACTTATCTGCACAGTCGGACATTCAGTGCTGTTTCAGAAACCGTCACCAGTGCACACTGCTCAGGCACTGTGCAGGCCAAAGTCAGTCTGTTGTAAAGTAGCTCCGCACATCGAGGGGTAGAGTAATGAGCTGCATGCTCTTTTTTAAACATCAGAGGGTAGACGGTAACACACATGTTGTGATTGTGGTATAGCTGGGCCGTTTTTTAACAAGACAGCAGTTAAAACCAGCCGCTCCGCTCTGATTTCCCTTGAGCGGAGCAAGGGGGAGGGGTTGGTCAGTGTCCTCCTGGATTGAAAACTATTTTTGGCTCCGTGTGATTACCTTTTAACTGCCCATGTTTTTAAATTCGAGGAGCACAATGAAAATGCAAACTATCAATAGGCCTAGTTCCTGCTTCTATTCAGCAGTTTTGTTTGTGAGATATTCAAACTATAATTAACATTCAGATTTCAAGCAGATGCATGTGGGCGTGGCGGCAGTGTTTCTGTGTTTGATGGGTTTTTTTATAAAAAAAAGTCTACCCACTTCTTCTGCTTGCCAAGGTGACGGACTCTGGGAAGCCAAGACTGTCGTCCTCTTCGTTCCTCTTCATCCGAGTGATCGAGGAGAGCCTCCATAAGCCGGTGGCCTTCCCCCTGGAAGTCTACATTGTCACCATGGAGGACGAGTTCCCTGGGGGCGTAATTGGGAAGATCCATGCCACCGACCAAGACGTCTATGACGTGCTGTCTTTCAGCCACAAGTACCAGCAGAAGAGCCTGTTTAAGATCAACCGGCAGGATGGCAAGATCATCGCCCTGGGCGGCCTGGACACAGGGAAGTATCTGCTGAATGTCACGGTCAGCGATGGCCGCTTCTCTGTGCCGGTGGACGTGATCGTGCATGTTGAGCAGGTGACCAACGAGATGCTCCAGAACGCCGTCACGGTGCGCTTCGAGAGCGTCACGCCCGAGGACTTCGTCAGCCTACACCTGCGCAACTTCAAGCGCATGCTACGCAGCGTGGTGGCCACTCAGAAGCAGGACGCGCTGCACGTGCTGAGTGTCCAGCCCGTCGTTGGCACCTCGCAGCTGGACATGCTTTTTGCCGTGCAGACGCTGGGAGGGGGCTTCTACAAGGCGGCGTACCTTACCCAGAAGCTCAGCACCTCCAGGAGGCACCTGGAGAACGTGCTGCGCATCTCGGCCATCCTTGACAAGAACTGCTCGGGCTTGGAGTGCCAGGAGAGACTGTGCGAGCAGACCATCGTGCTGGACTCCCATGCCTTGGTGACCTACAGCACGGCCAGGATCAGCTTCGTCTCGCCGCGCTTCCACCGGAACACGCGCTGCACCTGTAACGGTGAGAGCCTCACACAGACACCGGCTCTGAGTTTTACCAGGACACACCACACATAGATCAACACCAGGGGGTATCTCTTATTCGTTTCCCAAACACATTGTGAGAAAATGTGTTTAGCACAAGTTCTTACTATTTCCATTGTGGGTGTTTATCTGTATTTATTTGTTTATTTTGTGTTCTTTGGGAGGTCAAAAAAGACACTTGGGGACACGTGTTGTACCTTCACTGATCAGTCTCAAACCATGTGATCTAGGAGAGCCTAAACAAGCCTGTGACTTCATAGGCCAGCAGAGAGACTGTCCACGGGTACGAGGCACTGAACATGCAGCAGTTGTAGTCTTCTTGTTGATTACCAGTCGATTACAGTGGCGGACGAACACACGCTGTACTTGCATCCTGACGTTTGAGGCCATTCGCCTCTCCCCTCAGAGGTTCATCGCCTGAAACATTTTCACGCGATCAGACATACCTCAGCAGCGATTAACTTTCGGAGCAAGGCAGCTCCCAGTTACCGGTCCCATCAGAAAGCATTGCGCCAGTAATACTTAATGGGAGTGAATAAAACAAATTAGTTAGTTAAATGAGACGCCGCTCTGCATTTGCTAAACTCCCCTAAAGCAGGAGCTTGGCTGCGACGCGGCCAGCCGAGCCCTTCTAATGTCTGCTCAAATAGGGAGGATAATCTTTAACGTTTTAATTCTCCGCCGTTCTCTCGTGGCACCCCACTCGCTGTTTGCAGTGATGAGCTGCTCGTGTGAGATCAGGCGCCGTCGACGCGAGGTTAGCGCCAGTGTTTAACACCGGGGATTAATTTCGCCCATCCGACCACTTGGTCAAATATTTGGAGGAATTTACTCACTTCAGACGCAGGGATTCGCACGCGTCTGTGTGCGGGCACGTGCCCTTCCAAGTGTTTAAATTTTTTTTCTTCCAGATTTGCATTTTTTCAAAGAAATCCTCATTCTTTGTTATTCGTTTTAAGCAAGACTGCACACTTTGATTATGTTTTTCGTCTTTGCTTATGTAGCTTGTGGTTTGTATTTTGATTAATTTTAGCCAGGATTCTGAGCTTCAGATCAGCTAAAAATTGTGACAGTGATTGATCACAAAGCGCCGCATTGATTTATTACTCGGTCACGGTAATAGCTGTTTGTTGAGAGGTTAAGGCGCTTTGAGCGTGTAAAGTGGAATGTCTCATGATCAGTGCTGCCCAGGCACCACGCATCCTCCATAATAAATCCTAACTGTGAGGATTTTTTGAGAATCTGTGTAATCTCTCCTTGCAGGCTTATGCTGTTGAATGTCTGCATTTTACCGTCAGTTCCAAATTGAACACCTTTACCAAGACAGATCTGATTTTGGAAATACTGTTCTTCATTTTTAACGAGTGAATAAATCTGCGTATCGATGATTCATGCTTGAAGTCAGAATCCCTTTTTTTAGATCAGGATTCCGAAACTAAAAAATGTGTCCGCCAGCTGTGTTACAAACCAGCCAATCTCCTCTGAGAATTCATGCAGGTGTTCAGCGAGAGACACCACAAACATTACAGATATTTTCATATACAGGGGAAACATGACTGCATGCAGCGCGTTTGTTCTTCAGTGACAGCTTGTCTGTCCCACTAAAGTCCGTGATTTAGCTCATAAAGGCTAATATGGACGGCAAATGTGCTTGGTCATGTGTGCCTCTTTCAGAGAAGTGCGATCGTCCGATAGCTGTCTGGTGATGTTGAAGTGCTTAAGTACAAGGGTGCAGGTTGACGTACCTGCAGGCTTGCAGGCTCGCACATAGCAGATGGGGAGAAACTACTGTGGCTGACTGATCATGGTGTTTTAGGACTTTAGGACATAGTTCTCTGAAATGCCCCCTGTTAAATTACAAACAGATGCTATTTGAATTGCGTCCTGCTGTTGTTTTATTAAAAAATTGAATGATTCATTCAGTCAAGCTTAATAAGTGCCGGGTAATTAGAGGAACTGGAGCACGTGCCTGTGTCTGACTGTTTGTTAAGAATCCTTGTGTCTTATCTAACTTATGCCTGGGTGGCTTATTTTGGGTAGGTATATTTCAATACAAGAACCCAGATTCAATTGTTTTTGCTACGCTGCTATTAAAGCCTCATTTGATATATCGGTTAATCCTAAACTTCAGCAGTACATGAACTCAATAAACATTTGTTCCTTTGAAGTAGTGTTTATGCCATAGTCCTAGCCTGCGTGGTCAGTGGCACATCAAGTATAAATGACCGTGTGCAGGATCCACGGGGGTTACCATTGACTGCGTGGGAGTGATGCGACTCAGATCAGTCCAAACCTATCTTCAAGCAGTCAGACAGCAGAGTCGGGGCCTGTCAATGTCGCTGACAGCACACTCATCACTGCCGGGCTCTGGGGTTCTGCAACACATTGAAATCCTCCCGCTGTTGTTGCTGCAGGGAGAGCAGCAAGAGAGCAGCAAGAGACCGCTCCGCCCACTCACACAGCCGTCGCTTTTAACCAGTCTCAGCAGTCCGCGCGCACACCACAGTGTTTCCGCCTCCACTGTCCTTCACTGTGGCTTCCACACAGCTCATGCCTCCGGCAGGGAACGGCCATGAAGGTCCCACAAAGACTATCACTCATAATACTTTCACTCACAATATTACCACAGCGCATCTCCTGTTAGTCCAGCACTTTGAAAGGCCTCTGTGTTACCTAGTGGCCAGCAGAGACAAAGGCCAGAACCCCAGTTCTACTCTTTATTGACCTCTCCTGATCTATCCCTTTGTGGAGATTTATTGATTGTAGCTCGAACTCTGGGCGTTTTCTCGCTCTTCATCTCCCCTCTCCCCTGTCCATCACATTATACCGAGAAGCGCTGTCAATTTGAACTGATTACTGTCTGCATATTGACAAATTGCTTGTCAGTTCAAGATCACAGAAGAAAATTAATTCACTCAAGCCTACTTCTAGTTTTTACTCAGCCTAGCAGTTTAGAATTGTTATTACTATTAGTTTGCAGCAGAGTTCACAGGAGAGAGCTGTCATTATCATGTGAATTGGATGAACACATTTCCACGACCTTTGTGGATTTTGTTTGTTTTGTTTTTGCTTCTACATCCAGACCTTACTATTATACCCAGGTATTAAATGCGGCGTATAGCAAGAGCTTGGGGTGTAAAGAACCCAATGTACACTTATGAAACCTTTATGGAGCTAGATCAAACGACACAGAGGAACTGCATTCAAGAGATAGAGAGCGCACATCTGTTTGTGGCCCTGCTATATTTATTTCACTTCAGGGGAGGTTGCAATGGAATCCATAAACTTTTCACATTGCTCCACGGCACTAGACAGTAAAAATAACTAGGAGTATATTAACCACCTGTATTTGCACATCACAAATGATTTCTTTACAAAATAACTAAATATCTGTACACACTAAATGTGTATGTGTATACACTTATTTGAAACTTATGGTCTTCAGCGAGATTCATTCTGATATTATTTTTAACTCAGTCTAAACATCTGTTCATGTTTAGATTCTTTTACCAAGGTGTATTAGTCTTTGTTGACGGACAAAGTGGAGAATATGTGTGTGGTTACCAAGAGTGTTTAAAACTGGGAAAACAAGGAGCACACCCCTTAAAGAGTAACCCAGTCTCCTGTTGCCCTGTTCCACCAGGGGGTAACTGCCCAGCTTCCACAGAGCAGTGTGAGGGCCAGCCCTGCCCAGGGGACATGCAGTGTGTGGGCACCGGGGGTCCCCGGGGGCCTTACGCCTGCCAGTGTCCGCCAGGCAAACTCGGCGAGTGTGCAGGTGAGTGAATCATGATTACAGCCCTGCCTGGGGACAGGAAGTCTGTCGCTTAGCGCTGTCCCCATTCTCAGTCAGGCGCGGATCTTCAGTGGGTGCAAAGGGGGGTACCTGCCCCCCTTGCGATCTGATTGGCCACCCTGTCTGCCCCCCCTCCCCAATTTTCATTGGCTCTTAGTGCTGTCAATCATTGTTTGCTTCGAATAGTCACTTTTGGGT
>JAOVYW010000032.1:4920298-4933425 GCA_025775045.1 Hiodon tergisus
CACACCCTGATCACACCCTGATCACACCCTGATCACACACACACCCTGATCACACGCTGATCACACACACCCACACCCTGATCACACACCCTGATCACACACACACCCTGATCACACCCTGATCACACGCTGATCACACACACCCACACCCTGATCACACACCCTGATCACACACCCTGATCACACACACCCCTAATCAGACTTTCCCTGCTTCTCTCCAAGGAGTCCTCATTGATAGCCCTTAAACCACAGTCCTCAGAGACACACTGAGAAGGTTTTGACACACATGATGTGGCAGGCTGTTTTAGCATATGCGTGTCTTCTGTATTGTCAGTTCTGGCCCTATTTTTTCTTGTTTGACGACGATCCTCAATAGTCACATATGATCTAGGCTTATCCCCTCCCCTTCCCAGGTCCTGGAGAAGGGTGGTCCATACCCGCAGGTTATACTTCCACAGTTTGGGGGGTACTGGATCGAGGACGTGGAAGCCCCTGCTGCCACCCCAACCTCTTCGGACAGCAGCCTCTGTGACGAAGATGACGGAGGGGGGATGAGCCCTGGGGGAGCCTTTGCGTTCAGGCTTGAGTGCAACAGCACGGGACGGGCCTACCGCACGCACTTCCTGGGCAAGGTAAGGACGGGCCTACCGCACGCACTTCCTGGGCAAGGTAAGGACCTGCCTACCGCACGCACTTCCTGGGCAAGGTAACGACCTGCCTACCGCACGCACTTCCTGGGCAAGGTAACGACCTGCCTACCGCACGCACTTCCTGGGCAAGGTAAGGACGGGCCTACCGCACGCACTTCCTGGGCAAGGTAAGGACGGGCCTACCGCACGCACTTCCTTGGCAAGGTAAGGACGGGCCTACCGCACGCACTTCCTGGGCAAGGTAACGACGGGCCTACCGCACGCACTTCCTGGGCAAGGCAAGGACGGGCCTACCGCACGCACTTCCTGGGCTGGGTCAGGCCCGGTCACCATCACACCCAACACGTTTCAGAGACCACTCACTGCATTTCATCAGGTCTCTGTCGACACAACTTGCCATTTGCTCTGTTAGACACCGCTCGGGAAGTAGAAGTAGAAGAGTAGAAGAGGACGAGTGTCCGGTCAGCACTCTGGTTTTTTCCACACAGGAGCACCTGAATTTCTACTGCACAGCCAGCAGCCTGGGGAACCTGATTCTGTCCCTGAAGCACGAGGAGGCAGAGGGTCAGGAGTTCCTGCGGATTATGCTCAGGTAGGCCAACCCACACAGGACCGCGGGGAGCCTCTCACCTGAAATGCGTGACCAAACCCGGCAAAAGTACGGATACCCAATGAGTACTCACCCTCCAATATCCGCATCTTTCCTAGGTCCCGAACGAAGACCCTCCATGACAGGATTTCCCTGGCGGGGCTCACCCAGCTGCCCAGTGTCCCCCAGATAGCCAAGGTGCAGAGACACTGTGAAAAGACCGCATCGCTCCGAGTGCGGTCACCTTAATGCAGACGCACGTGCGGTCACCTTAATGCAGAGACACTGTGAAAAGACCGCATTGCTCCGAGTGCGGTCACCTTAACGCAGAGACACTGTGAAAAGACCGCATCGCTCCGAGTGCGGTCACCTTAATGCAGACGCCCGTGTAGTCACCCTAATGCAGACGCACGTGTAGTCACCCTAATGCAGACGCCCGTGTAGTCACCCTAATTCAGACGCACGTGCGGTCACCTTAATGCAGACGCCCGTGTAGTCACCCTAATGCAGACGCCCGTGTAGTCACCCTAATGCAGACGCACGCTGTAACTGGCTGCCCAATAACGGAGGCCCTTTCTTTCAGCTGTTCTGCGATGACATCACTGGCCTGAAGCTCAACCCTGTCCTGTACCCCAGGGTGAGTCCTACTCCCAGGTTTCGCTGTTTCAGACTCTTCAAATGCTCCTTCATCAGAGGAACGCGGGTTTGTTTCACAGACCATGTAAAACTTGAGCATTATGGGATTTTTCTTAAAAAACACCTCATTTCCACTTCAATTTGTTATTAAGATTGATGTCAGAATTTAAGGCCATGTAATAGTAATTAAAATAGTTACTTGTAATAGTTATAGTAATAGTAATAGTAATAGTAAAGTTTTATGACTGGAATGGTTGGCATTATGTTCAGCAAAGTTAATTAGTTTTTTTCCCCCCATAGGGCTCCCAGTTGATTGTCAGTTATGATGAACATGAAATAAACCACACCTTCAAGTTTGGGGTCATCTATCAGAAGTTTGGCCAGGTGAATAACCAATGTAGGATGATGACGGCATCATGTGGGGCTTAGCAAATCAACACCTCATTTCCGTGATTGTCTTGACACGCGAATATTACCAGACCGGCACAAATTCAGCGTTGTCCAAGTCCGCTTGCTTTGAAGAAGCCGTTATCCAGGGCAGTTTCCGCTGGTTTTGTTTTTCTCGCTGCTGCTGGAGAAACTGTGGCTCCTCACTGGGGAAGATAAGAGGGCTGCCTCCTGTGGGTACAGCAGCTCCTCGCTCCCGAGTCCGGTGCTCTCGCCGTTAAATCACATGGGGTCTTTCAATTTCCTTCCTCTGTCCTTTCACCAAAGACCTCAGAAGAAGAGCTGTTCAGTAACAACACGGAGACGCCTGCCTTCAAAGAGTTTCTGAGCGTCCTTGGAGACTGCATCGACCTGCAGGACTTTAAGGGGTGAGATGAATCTGCAGCACTTACTGTTTTCCGACGTGAGGAGACCACAAACATGAGCATTAGAAGCGCTGGGAATGTTTCATGAGAAGATTTTGATGTTTGTGATTGTCCTGGGAGAATTCAGTAGCATTTGTCGGTGGGGCGTAGCTTCACGAGCGGGCTTCACTTCACCTGCCGTGTGTGTCTTGCTCAGTCTTGTTCTCTGGTGAGTCTTCCTGTTGTCCTCCAGGTTTCGGGGTGGTCTGGACGTGTCCCACGGTCAGACCGGCTCTCAGTCGATCTACACCGTTTTTCGCCAGAGAGAGATAATGTTCCACGTCTCCACTAAACTGCCATACACGGAGGGGGACATGCAACAGGTATCCCTCTAAACCCAGCCCAAGCATGCCCTCTATAGGCTGGGTAGTGCCATGTCGCTCTTTACCCAGAACCACACCAGGTAGAGGCTATTGGTCAAACCCTGATTCGAAAAAAAACAAACTTCCTCCTTCCTCTGACATTTACTGTGTTTATAAAATCAGAAAAAGGTGAATGTTGGATGTTCTAAAACCCCCTTCCACGTGATTCTGTTTCCTGTCACTTTCCTGTCCTCCTCTTCTCCTCTTCATTCTTTGGTTTTGTCTTAGATCCAAGCCCTCCCCCACGTAACGTTCATTTTTATCAATATAACATACTTGTTTTTTTTGTGGACCTCTCTTAGCTGCAGAGGAAGCGTCACATTGGGAATGACATCGTGGCAGCCGTCTTCCAGGAAGACGAAACGCCCTTTGTGCCTGACATGATTGCCTCTAACTTCCTCCACGCCTATGTTCTGGTGCAAGTGGAGCACCCCTGCACAGAGCAGACTGTTTACAAGGTACTTAGTCATGCTGCTGTTGTGATGCAATCACAGGTCCAACACATCCTTCTCATAAAGCTTGCTGGTGCCACCTGGTGGACACTCACGACGCATTCAGCATTTTTAATGTTCGCCCCAACAAAAAACGAATGTGGCGCTGCTCTCCGTTGACAGGTGTCAGTCACAGCACGGGAGGACGTTCCCCCCTTTGGACCACCCCTCCCAAACCCAGCTGTCTTCAAGAAGGTTAGCGAGAGGGACAAAAAGAACGTGACGAAAGTTACCTAGGGTGCCTAGGGCTTCCTGTGGACTTTGAACATTTCATGAGTTTGAGAGGATGTGTAGTTTTCTCATGAAATAATAATGAATCAAAAATTTCTCAGGGCCCAGAGTTCCGGGAGTTCCTGCTCACCAAACTGATCAATGCAGAGAACGCCTGTTACAAATCTGACAGGTTTGCCAAGTTGGAGGTGAGAGACGATTATCCCATACTGGCTGTTTGCGCGTCTTTTGAGAAAAAGCTGAAAATGACACAGTGAGGCTGAAACGTGCTTGCGTCTGTCCTTCGGTCAGGGACGCACACGGGCAGCGCTGCTGGTCAACCTTCACGACGAGCTGCACAGACAGACGCAGGCCACGCTGGGACTGGGGCTCGGCTCTGAAGAGGACAAACTGGAGAACGGCGGCCATGGTGGCCTGCTGGAGTCCTTCAAGGTGAGGCTGCTGGTGTCGCTGCTGGTGTCGCTGCTGGTGTCGCTGCTGGTGAGGCTGCTGGTGTCGCTGCTGGTGTCACCGATCATTCGGCAGGCCCAGTTCCCTCCACGCGCCCTACCCTGCGCCCTACCGCGCACCCTACCCTGCGCCCTACCGCGCGCCCTACCCTGCGCCCTAATGCGCGCCCTTCCCTGCGCCCTACCGCGTGCCCTACCCTGCGCCCTACCGCGTGCCCTACCCTGCGCCCTACCGCATGCCCTACCCTGTGCCCTACCCTGTGCCCTACCCTGCGCCCTACTGCGCGCCCTACGCTGCGCCCTACCGCGCACCCTACCCTGCGCCCTAACGCATGCCCTACCGCGCGCCCTACCCTGCGCCCTAACGCATGCCCTACCGCATGCCCTACCCTGCGCCCTACTGCGCGCCCTACCCTGCGCCCTACTGCGCGCCCTTCCCTGCGCCCTACCGCGCACCCTGCCCTGCGCCCTACCGCATGCCCTACCCTGTGCCCTACCGCGCACCCTACCCTGCTTGCGATGCTGCAGCTGCGCCCTACAGTGCGCCCTACCGTGCGCCCTACTCTGCTTGCGACGCTGCAGCTGCGCCCTACAGTGCGCCCTATAGTGCGCCCTACCGCACGCCCTACCCTGCTTGCAACGGTGCAGCTGCGCCCCCTGGCTCTGACAGTTTGGCCCCTTGCTGTTCACAGGTAGCGTGGAGGTTTGCGTCAAACTCCGCTCCATCCTCAGCGTGGAGCGCGGTGCTAATTGGCACCACGGCTGTATCTGCCTTCTACCTCTCCCAGCTGCTCGACATGCCCAAAGCGTGACCAGACGTTACCATGCCGATAAAATCTGCCTGCTACCACTTGCGGTTATCTTAGTCCTTTAATTATTCGTCAGCCTTCGAAAACGTACTCTGAAGCGTTTCCTTTACAATAAATAAATCTGTGTGTGGAACGGGTCTTATATGTGATTTTATTGTCTATATTTATATTGCTTCAAAGAAACAGCCCTAGATAAAATATGACAAGTTTTGAATAGCAGAGGAATGACACAAGTGGCAACGTCGGTATTACATTATTATCTAGCCCTATTATCACAACAAAAAACCTGTATATCAGTCATCGTTCATTTCAACCTGATATCTGAAAATAACCATATGGCACTCTCTGCTGGCGGCATATGGTAACTTCAGGCTAGAGGTCATGGTCTTTCAAGTTCTTGATTGAAATATTAAAAACTACCTGAAAGGATCTCATCACTGGATGTGTGAGTATGTACACCGCAGTTAGTTGGTACCTGTAATCTACTCCACAAGTCGGGGAGTGATATTTTAAATTTGATCTCATCGATTCAGTTGACCCTGCCTTGGTCTCACACCTGCTTCTCCTCCGCCCCTCCCCCCAGAGAGCCATGCGGGTGCGGAGTCACTCCATGGAGACGATGGTGGGGTCTCATCGCCACCGGGGCCCCGGGGTCGGGGGCGGGGTCCCCTCCAGTCTGAGCGGGGTGGGCCTGCCGCAGAGCAGCTCCGAGTGCACCAAGAGCACCTTCACGGTGAGCCAGAGGAGAGAGGTGTGGGGGGGGGCATCATGTGTGGCGTGTGTTGTATATTTTACTGTAAGTGCTCGATGAGGGAGGAGGAAGAGGCCCGTGCTTTAGGGCGGACTGGTGCAGAACTTGCCCCAGGCGGGCCGCCATTCTCACAGCTCTCCAACACGCCCCTCCCCCCCCCCTCTCTCTTGACCTGTTTCTCCCGCCAGCCCCCGGCGATGTCGGCCAAGTCTCCGCTGAAGAGCCCGGTGAAGCGCCGCTCGGGACTCTTCCCTCGTCTGCACTCCAGCACGGAGAGCCAAGGGGACAGACACCCACGCAGGTGGGACCCCGGGGGGCGCCGCGGAGCCCTGCATGAATCACTCAGTCTCAGGCTAAGAGCATTCCCACATCCACCTACGGTTCTGGTTCTGGGCCTTATTAAAGGGGTTCAGTGCCAACAGAATAAGAGCTATGTCTCTACTGCAGCCTGCAAACCTCAAATTAGACCCGACGTCTTCGAAAGCTGTCCGTCATCTGCAGCACATATTTATGTTGTGATTCACTGTGAAATCCCTCTACTACTACTGACAAACCCAGCTGAAAGTGATCTGTGTTTTTGCAGCGACCAAAAGATTTCAGACAGCTGCCATCCGTCACAAGAAGTAAGGTCCGAGACATCATCGAACCCTAGTTCCCCGGAGATCTGTTCGAACAAAGATAGGTTGGTATGGGGTTGTGAATTCAGCTCATATGTTGTTGGGCCACGCTGGGTAATGATTTCATTTATTTGACCTTCAGAATATTTGTTTCGGCAAACAATGGCACTAAAAGGGATGCGTTTGTGGTGTTTGTCCGTCTCCCGGTAGACCTTTCATCAAGATGAAGGACTGCAGCGGCCGGGCCAACATCTCCAGATCCTCCTCCAGCACCAGCAGCTTCAGCAGCACCACTGGGGATGGAGAGGTCCTAGAGGAGCTGGACACTGTGGGTGCTGGGGTTGATGGGTGGAGGCTGGGGTTTATGGGTGGGGGCTCTGGACACTGTGGAGGCTGGGGTTTATGGGTGGAGGCTGGGGTTTATGGGTGGGGGCTCTGGACACTGTGGAGGCTGGGGTTTATGGGTGGAGGCTCTGGACACTGTGGAGGCTGGGGTTTATGGGTGGAGGCTCTGGACACTGTGGAGGCTGGGGTTGATGGGTGGGGGCTCTGGACACTGTGGTGGCTGGGGTTTATGGGTGGAGGCTGGGATTGATGGGTGGGGATACTGGGGTACTGCTGCTGCAGGACTGAGATTGGACTGGAGTTAACTGGACACCATGCATGTTGGGCTGAGCTAAAAGGAAGCATCAAAAATAAGAGCAAAACAATGTTGATAATACAATAGTGTTAATAACGAACACAACGTCTTTCTCCCCTCCCCTGCCCTCCCCAGAGCAGCCAACCTTCCACGGCCTCCTCGTGCGTGTACAGCCCCTCCCTGAGTGTGGAGAGCCCGGCTTTAGGGACCCCAGTCATCATGTGCCGCAGTCCAACAGGTAAGGGCACTCACGCGCCCGCCTGCTCTCTGGATGTCCCGATCCTCGCCGCGTCCGCGCATGTGGACTGTGCATTTCCGCTGTACGCCATTTGCTGACCGTTGTGTTCTGTCGAAACCCAAAGATGTGAAGACTAAGACGTCTCCCAGGTCCAACCTGAAGTTTCGCTTCGACAAGCTGAGTCACTCTGCAGCGGTAGGAGCTGACCTGACCACCACACTCACGCGTTTACGTGTTGCTGTCCCTCATGAAAGAGGAAGCAAACCCTTTTGTTAAAGACCCGATTTCCTCCTCTAGGGCAACTAGAAGATTCGGGTACGATGGGGTGTGCAGCAGGTATGTTATGCGTGTTAAAAGATTTGTATTTCCGCATTTTATTCATAGGCATCTTCTGCCCCTTTTCTGCCCTCTCGTTTTGCTGTACCTCTCATCTCCTTCTCCCTCTCCTGGTTTGTTTCCTAAGTAGCAGTAGCAGTAGTCGTTTGAAAGTCAGGTGACGTAAGACTGGGCAAGACCATTGGAGAGATCTGAGAGAGGAGGTGAGACCATTGGATGGAAAAGAGGCACAATCACACTGGATTTAACCCTTCGAGACAGAACCAAGAAAAGGAAGGGATATGTTCCAAAGTGCACCATGGGGGGGGGTTGGAAAAGAAGGAAGTGATCGGTCAGGTTTTCTTTCTTTGTCTTGGAAACAATTGCCAAATAGGGGGACAGAAAAGGTTAATTTTAACAGGTGGAAAAGCTAAATTAATGTATTTCTGTCTGACAAAAATGTCCTGCTTTTATCAGAAGCCGTACTGTTTGTTTTAAGAGTACTGCTTAACCTACGAAACAGCAAACGCTGGCACACGCGCACAAACACACCACCACCACAACGTCCAGTTTACACCACATTCTGTGAAGTGTTTCATTGCATGGGTCATCCTCTGTCCTTTTCTGCTGCCTCCGGTTTCCGATTTTGCAGTCGTGGATCTGTAAATGTTGAGCCTGTGTGGGTAATTGGGGTCTCCTGCAGTGCGGTTTTCAGTTGCCTTGCCTTACACAGCTATGTTGTCTGGCTTCCTTGTGTCTGTAAAATGTGTGGCCCGAAGTCCTGCAGAATACTTACTGAATACCAGACATTGCCTAGTCAAGACACTCTTGAGACTATATAAATCCGTGCTATAAGGAATATGGAATTATTTTGGAGACTAAATTAGGTGTTATTTCATTACTGAATACTGTCACTGTAAACTCACAGAGATCACAAGGTTTTGAGAACCTAGTTATGTCTTGCGTTCGATAAGGTGCAAATTTCACTGCTCTGGAGTTGTATGATTATATGCACACAAAGTGACTATTTATATAATCAGCTTATTAACTTTTCAATAACCCAGGTAATACCAAAGACTTTAATCGTGCCAGTGATTGTCCATCAGCATTACAGAGAGAGTTTGGGGTAATTGGTTAGTATATTTTGATCTATCACTGGTCGTAATTAAGCAACGGTAGCTGTTTACAACAGGTACACATTTGTTAACGCTTATGATCTAAAAGGCAGACCCTGCTGGGTAAATTAGACCTTGTTTTTGCTCACAGAGCCCTGCTTTATTCCCCAAAGGACCAATCAACACATACCTGATCTTTAATTGCCCCTTCATTAGTCACAACTCCCCCCCCCCCCCATCCAGTCCAGCTGCAACTGTGGTTTTGCTTTTCAACACCTGTACTATGCCCAGTAATGGGAAGGTGTAACAAGGGTGTAACAACATTGTAACACTCCACAGGTTTTATAACAGTCCCTGTATTTCAGTACCAGGCGTGGGGCTCTTTTGTTAGATGACATGCTTTTACTTATTGCAAAAAAATACCATATTGCGAACACCCGGTTTTTACAGGTGTTTGCAATGTTACTCAAAGCCTTTTGCTGCAAACACTAACAAGCACGAGCCGACCTTGACCTGAAATACAGTCTGGCCATGTGAGCACCGACAGAGTGGAACAAACATTGTTATACTGCCCTCTAGCGGTCAAAACCACATACTGTTTGCAACACATTGGGAAGCTTCCTCACTAAAAAACATTTTCAGAGTATAAAAACGGTCGAAAATCCTGACAGTTTTCACATCATGTATGTGCTGTCATTTAGTTAATGACACAGAAAATCAAACAAGTGTATTTCTATAAATGATTATTAATTTGCATAAAAAGATTCTGGGTAATGAATTGGAAAGATATTATTAGTACTACTCGGGCCTTACTTGCAACGCGTATGTCAACATAAACGTAAAGCCAATTAAATGTGATGTCCTTTTAAGTCTTATGTAGAAGTAAAACGCAGTCTTAAATGTGGCTGAACGCCATTTTATCTTTTCGCACTGCCGTCTGTCGTTTTACTCTTTCACTAATCTTTTACAAGCCATTGCAATTCCCCTGTGCTATAACGTTCACCAAGACTTAGAGAAAAATAACTATATTTCCCTTTTTTTAAATGACCAAAACTATAACACCACTCTTCACACACAGTATATTTACAGGTTTTTGGACTTAAGGACAATGTCCACGTGATAATCTACATCCATTCCGATCATACAGCTATAATTCTTGTTTGTAGAAACTTGCTCAGCGATGCACAAACCGCAGACTTTCTACAGGGTTGCAATGGGAAGTTAAACAAACTATATTTATTTATGAGCAGTTTGTCAGTTTCTAGAAGGCATCTCGTGCCAATTTGCCTTCATTCTGTTAATAAGGAAATTATTTATTGCTATTTTATGTTGTCATGTAAAAAAATATAAATTAAAAAGGGAAATATTAATTTAAAAAGAAAAAGTCATGTATATGTATATTTGGTTATGTAATGTGCAATGGAAAATTTGCTATACAATAAAATGTTGTATTTTGTGTCAGCTTGGTACCACCGTGTTTTTTCTTTAGTATATAGAACCGTACTGCGCTCATATGACAGATAATGAGAACGCTTGGACTTCACTCGAAAGAATATAATGTTGAATTCTAAATCCAACAACGGTACATTTATTGGAAAACATGATATATACTCACGCCTTACTTAAGTCTACACACACACACTCTGATGTCTCTGAAGAGTTTTAATCGTGGAGGCCAACATATTATTGAAGAATCCTTCTAATCAACGGTTTTACTTTTGAAGATGGAACTCCCTATCTGTCTCCCACACAAAAGGTACATACCGACCACTGCTGTACTGACCTCTCGTTTAACAACATCTCCCACCTTTTTAAAAAAAACATCAGAAGACAGGGTTTTGTTGGTCAACCACTTAATGACACCAGCGTTGGGTGAGGGAGGGTTACCAATCGGCCATTGTGCTTGTTTCTTGGTTATACTCAACAACGACTTATAAAATCAACCACAAATACTACTTGGTGGCCATAAGCGAAAACAATGTTTTTTTAAATCCTTTCATTCACCTTTATGGAAAAGCGTATATTTGTTGAAATTTACTAGGATTATAACGACTAGCAACGAGATCTTCGCTAGCTCAATTAATGACATAAACTGCGGGTGGCGATGGTAACAATTTTGAGAGCGAATCTTATATTTACTGGCTTCAGTAAAAAAATAAAAATAACTGAGCATTCTGAGATGAACTTCATAATTGCAATAAACGCCTCCTTCGTCTCCCTTTGTTTGACGTTGGCACGCTTGTGGACAACAATCCAACCATGTTGAGTCTCTAGATGGGGAGGGGGAAAAGTGCATTCATTTAGTTTGACGTTAAATTAAAGGCATTTCATTATGAAAGAGTTCCACTCAAACACAATTCTGTCGTGCACCGTATTGCCGATTTCCATCCGTAACCATTTCTAGGTGTATCCGAGGGACTGCTTTAACGTTGGTCTCTCGGGTTCTTCGGCGTTTATTAGGGTTGCACTTTCAGTGGATAGAAGTCGCCGTTGCTCTTGCAGCAGGAACGAGCTTAGCGTGTGTCCTGTCGCAAGTCGGAGCTTGGAGCGGATATGGCGGCAGTTCGCAGTTTACGGGTTTCCTTGAAGCAAGAAACCGCCTCGGATCATTCGGAAACGGATTCAGACTCAGAGTCTGATCGGGATGTCCGCGAACCGGAGCCTATGGAGGTGGAAGAGGGAGAACTTGAAACCGAGTCCGTTTCAGTTCGCCGGTCCATTAAAGAGCTATTACCGGTAACGTTATGGTTAGGCCTTTCAAACCATGGCTTTACTTGGATACGTCTAGGTTAACTTGGACGCATTGTTGTTTGGAAACACACTTAACCAGCGAGACGCTTTATACGTTGTTTTCAGCGAATGCTTAACTATTGAAGTATCTACGTTTACTATTCATTGTTATTAAGCTAGCTGCGCGATGCTTCGTTGCTAGCTCGCTAGAGTACCTTGATGGGCGCTGAATATTGTGATACCGAGAGGTCGGCGGCCAGCGTTTTAAAAAAAGTAACTTGTTACGAAGCTTTTTTATAGTAAGATAAAATACAGCTACAGGGGTTCTAGGTTGCTGTAAATGCACATTTCGTCCTAGCTAGGTATCTTATGACTGACAGTACTCTAAGTGTCAGTTTAAAGGACAGACATTCAAAATGGCAAGATCGTTAGCTTTATAGCTAACTAGACCCCGAACTTCTAATAAGTACACTACGGTAGAAGGGTAGCAAGTCACATCGTTATTGATTAAGTATAATGAATGTACAGCTAAATAAAGCTGACTATATATATTTTTTTTTGCTCCTAAGAAGTAACTTTGATTACCTTGGGATGACTAACATTTTCATTGATAGTTTGTTACACGTGGCTTGTGTTGTTATAAGTTTGAAAGAACGTGTTAATTTCTTTTTTTAAATAGGAGACTAGTCGAAGGTACGAAAACAGAGGTGGAGCCTTCATTACAGGAATTGACGTCACTTCTAAGGTAACGTTAAACGATTCACTTTCTGCTCTGTAGCAAACTACTGTTGTTATTGTTTATACACACACATACACGCATATTTGCATGGACGGTTGGTTGGTTATCATTGTAACTTCCTCCAGGTAACGTTAGTTGTGTGTTGTTTCTGTGAATGCAGGAAGCTGTTGAGAGGAAGGAGCAGAGAGCCAGGCGTTTCCACTTCCGTGCCGAGGTCAACCTTGCCCAGAGAAATGTGGTGTTGGGCAGGGAAATTATGAAGAAAGGTGGGCCTGGGTCACTGGATCGTTCACTCTCGCGTGCGATTAGGCCGTGATTAGAACCGATATTAAATTCATCTCAAAGTTTGCAAGAGCCGCGCTTGGGCTCACCCTACCAACGAATGTGTATCCCTTCGCTGGGCCCGAGGGGAGTGCGCAATATGAATGCCCCGATGCGTGGTGATTGGGCGAGGCAGAGCTGCCCAACAGTGGCCGCCTGCGACGGCAGTTCTCATGCTGCCTCTTTGTTCATTAATTGTTTTAATAAATCTTGTTTAAAAAAATAAAATGAATGTTGTTGTTCTCATTCTGCTTCTGTGTGCCTGCAGCAATCCCCAAGCTGCGTCCCGAAGCTCTGTATGTGTGTGGAGTGGATGAGATGAGCACCCAGGATATTTTCGGATATTTCAAGGAGTACCCCCCTGCCCACATCGAGTGGATTGATGACACTTCTTGTGAGTTCTGGCCCTACGAAGAAATCTATTTGCACTATCAGCGTCTAAATAAATATGGGGATAGGGATTTTTTTTTGATGATGGCAGTAAAAAAAAACAGTGATGGTGTTTCTGAAAGATATTTTGAGAAACTGCGTCAAACAAAAACCGCTGAGATGAACCAAACTCACTGCATGATCCATGGTTCAGTTTTAGATTG
>JAOVYW010000032.1:4967060-4977338 GCA_025775045.1 Hiodon tergisus
GGGCCTGTAAACGGTATCGAGAGTCCGAGCTCCCCGACCCCGGTATGGGGATGTCAACCTTGCCCACACTACTGTGCTGCCCCCACTGCCGGAGCTCGTTCGACTGGGAGTGCTTTGCCACACATTGGGGGCATATTCTGGCTATAAGGCAGCGTTGGTGGGGGGTCACGGTAATGCTATTAAACAAGTCTAGACCAGCGAACAGAAAATCTCAGCCGCCCGTTAAAGGGGTGGCTTGCCTGGTTAGCGTTAGCGGCTTATCTTTAGCCTACGAGGCATGCCAGCGCTCCCATATATAGATCCTCATAGAGGCAGCTTGATTTACTGGTGGAAAAAGTGTCGGACGGACGGACGGACGGGTGGGAGCAGGTGGTGAGAAGTGGTGGCTTGCTGGAGAGCTCACCGTCTAGTGATATACACCCCCTCGGTCCTGGAGAGAGGGGGGGGAACTCACTGAACCGGGGGAAGGGGTTCAGGCCACGCAGTTATTTTTATTAGAGGGATGAGACCACTGATCAGACGTGGGTCAAATATAAATACTCAGATTTGAAGAAAGAAATTATGTATTTCAGGGGGAAGAGGAAAAAAACGAATTCCTTTTTAGACATTTCATTTATTTAAAAATGAATAAAAGGGATATTTTCCCCAGGCCTAACAGTAAAGGCAACACACACTCGGGTATTGGAGACCCACTGGATTACACCGAGCCTTCTCGTGCTTCTCGTTGGGTGGAAGCAGGCTGGTGGGTTTGGCTGAGCAGTGCACAAAGCCAACTGAACCTCAATCAGTCCTGATGGGAAAAAGCTGAGATAAATTCCCAGTCCCTTAACTTCAGGGCACCTGGAAAATGTAACTTTTTTTACTAAATGAGAAAAACAAAACATTCTTCAGATGACCGGTGTGAGTGCCCGTTTTCTGGGCGTGTGCGACCTCTCCTGAGCAGGGTGTGTAGTTTAGAGCCCTGAACGGAACGAGTGGTCTGACTGTAACCCGATGCTCTGGGTTTTATCTGCTAACTCGGAAAATAAGCCAGTTCAGTCCGTCTCATGGGGGCAGTCAAGTCTATATATAAATAAGCTCTCTTTGGTCTAAAGTACCAAGCTCTGCTGTCAGTCTCCGACAAGCACAAAGGCCAACCTGCACCGTACTGTTTACTGCTCTCATGTGTTCATGCCCTTGTTATTTGTAAAACATGATTCAATAGGAGAAGAAAAAAAACGACAGAATATGGGTTTAAACTGTAGTTAAACCGGACTTCAGTGAAGATTCGGTGCAGTTATGTAGTGTGGTTGTTGGAGCCCTGAAATCAACATTAGAGTGCTGTCGGGGGAACCCTGTTGCGACTGAGTAACTGTGGTAAGCTGTGCTTGGGGCCAGTTAAGTGAAACTGAACCAGCGCCGTCTCTGCCTGCAGGCCCACGGAGCGAGAGCGGACCGAGCGGCTGATCAAGGTTCGCCTCAGGGAGATCATGATGCAGAAGGACCTGGAGAACATTACCTCCAAGGAGGTGGGTGTCGTCCCTCCCGCCCTTCCTCCCGATCCTGCGCCCTCTCTCGTCCTCTCCTCACCTTCACCGTCCTCCGTCCTCGGCTGCCTTTGTAAATGGCTTCCTTTAGAAATTCTTCGTTCTCACGTGCCGCACCGTCTTTTTCTAACAGATCCGCACGGAGCTGGAAATGCAGATGGTTTGCAACCTGCGGGAATTCAAGGAGTTCATCGACAACGAGATGATAGTTATCCTGGGCCAGATGGACAGCCCCACGGAGATCTTTGACCATGTCTACCTGGTAAGATTGAGTCTGCCTCCCCCTGGTGTCCATGACGCTCGAGTGCGTTGAAACTTGCCTTAACGCTGCCTTAATGTCTGTCCAGGGCTCCGAGTGGAACGCGTCCAACCTGGAGGAGCTTCAGAACAGTGGGTGAGTAGTGTAGTGCGTCCTTCTCCGGGATTTTTGACTTGACATGTGTGGTACACATACTAGATCTGACTGGGGTATGGACCCATCTTTCTCTCTCTTTCAGAGTGCGATTTATCCTGAATGTGACTCGGGAAATAGATAACTTCTTCCCTGGTATGTTTGAGTACCACAACATCCGTGTGTACGACGAGGAGGCCACCAACCTGCTGGAATACTGGAACGACACCTACAAGTTCATCTCCAAAGCCAAGTAAGGGTCCTGTGTGCGTTTGCTTCTTTGTCCTCACACAAGCGCATTTATCTCCGTAAGCATTCAACTCTGAGCGATGCGGCTTCCTTCCTTTTACTCAGTGAGGTACTTCGCCTGTCCTGTCCTGACCCTCTCCACGCTCCCTCTCTCCCCCCAGGAAATCAGGGGCCAAGTGTCTAGTGCACTGTAAAATGGGTGTGAGCCGGTCGGCCTCCACGGTCATCGCCTATGCCATGAAGGAGTATGGGTGGGACCTGGAGCGCGCCTTCGACTACGTCAAGGAGCGACGTAGCGTCACCAAGCCCAACCCCTCCTTCATGAGACAGCTGGAGGAGTACCAGGGCATCCTGCTGGCCAGGTAGGCTTACCTGCCACACGCCTCACGGATATCTTACACAGCCATGGCTTTAAACGGCTCTGCCTTCTCAGACTGGGGTTTGAGTCCAGCTGATTGTGACCAGGAGAGCGCAGACGATGGCTGAAAATCGGCCAGGCCGAGGGGTTCTCTCCGCTCCTCGCTAACCGGTGCCTTCTCCTGCTGTCGGCACTGAACCTCTCGTGTAGCCTCTAGAGTATAGAAGAGACGGGTGGAATGGAGGAGAGTGTGCGGGGAACCGCGTTCGTAGTGACGAGCCGAGATGCATTAGTGGCAGAAAACGCACTACTGGTAATTCTGAACCAGTGAAATAAAAACCTGTTTGTGTGTGTGCACTACAGAGGCTCCAGGTTATTTGCAGACGTATTCTGATGGTAAGGGTACAGGCTTCACTGCATGGCTGTAGTGCTTACAGCAGATGAACCTTGTGTAAAAGCTTGTGTTTTATATATGGCAGTGAGGCATAGTTCACCGTGGCCGCTCAGCGTATGCATGTGTATTTCAGACACGGTTCGGTGTCTGGTAAATCTGCTAATCTGCTCAGAAATGGAATTCATGATGTTATGCGGTGTGGATGTTTGTTGATTGAGCTTGTTGGTTTTGGTTTTGAGTTCTTGCCTCTCTTTCGCACAGCAAACAGAGACACAACAAGCTCTGGCGTTCCCACTCTGACAGCGACCTGTCGGAGCGGCACGAGGCCCTGTGCAAGACCCCTCACACTCTGGGCCGCTCGGACCCTCGCAACGACAACAACAACGCTCCGCCCTCTCTGCAGCAGTTCCTGGGCATGGCCGTGCTGCAGGCCCTGGCTGCAGAGGCGGGAGGCCAGACGGAGACAGGGGACACCCGTACGCTGGAGTCCCCTGACCCCTACCCACCCGGCCCGCCTGCTTTCAACGGCCTGTGCGACTCCGAGGAGCACCTTCCCTGCCTCCCACCTCACGAGGACCCCCTCTTCCTGCCTAGACCTCAGGCGGCCACCGTGGTGCCTGAAGAGAGAGCTGACGTCCCTTCGTGGACGGTGGCGATTACGAGACCAGCCGCTCAGCCCCATCCACCCCCGACGCTCCACGTCCTGTCCACTTCTCCTTCCTTTCAGCCCAAACTGGAAGCCCCGGAACTACTGACGCCGGACGCTGGCGGTTCACCGCTGTCCAGCTCGGAAACGGCTGAAGAAGAAACAACGAACCCTCTGCTTTTGTCTCCGTCTTTGCCTGTGACGAAGAACTCTGAGACTCCCCGACCCTCTGAGACTCCCCGACCCTCTGAGACTCCCCAACCCGTAGCCGCAGGGTGCAGCGAGTGGTCTCTTCTGACCCTCTGTGATGAGGGAGAGGGCAGTCAGGCATCACCGGGGACACCCATGCTGGTAAGCCCCCTCAATCCTGCAGAACCCTCTGTATCACTGGGGCCTGACAGCAATGACGACAACAACAACCCCAATGGCACGGGCGGAGAGTCGGGCGGAGAGCCTTCCCCGCTTCTCCCTTCGAGGGTGGGCTCCTCAAGTCTCAGCACAGACAGTATTGACTTTTTCAGTGCCCGCGAGAAGTTCCTCGGCCTGTCCCAGGACGGCCGAGTGCGCTCCCTTTCGGAGCACGTGCCCCCACGGACAACCCACGCGAAGAGCCCGAGCCAGGAGCTGTACCCAGTATCCCTGGAGGCCCCCGGATGCGGGTCCAGTTCTGAGGAGGAACACTTCAAGGTGAGAACTGGGGCTGATGATGATCTTTCTCCATGATATACGGGGAGAATAGTACATGCCAGTATTTCATAAATATAACGTAAAAATGCTTTAGGGTTTTTTTTTTTTTGTTGGGCTGTATCCCTGGAGTCTATTTTATGACATTCAAGCTTGGGATGCTGGATAGTGCCATCTAGTGGTTTAGCTGTTGTGTGGTTTGGCAGGTGGCATGCCAAAATCATCTTCAGTATGTGTGTCAGTGTAAGTGTAAGTAATTCTGTACAACACTTACTCCATTTTCTTATACTGTCTTTCAGTGTGTGGATTCAGATCCCTCTCAGTTCCCTTAAATCCAGTTAGAGGGGAGATTAAATCATCTCTGGTAACGTTTTTTTCCCTTCCTTTCCCTCGATGCCCGACCAGGACTCCCGCCAGCAGGATGTGAATAGAGACCTGAGCGCTGCTCTCGGTGCAACCCCCCAGCGCCTGGAGAACGGCGTTTCCGTTCGCCACCTCGTCACTGAGCTAGAGTCCATATCCCACACTGTGGCCCCGCCCAGCCAGCCGGCGCCCCGCGCCGCCCCGCAGCCGCCGAAGGAGGAGGAGCCCGTGGGCCCCGGCTCACCGTCGTACCCGTCTCGCCCACAGTCTCCCTCCACACCTCCCGCCGAGTGGCCGTCGGTTTCCGTGCGCCGCGCCGCCGAACAGCTGGAGTGGAGGCTGAAGCAGGAGCTGGATTGCCCCACGTCTTCACCCCCGGCTTCCACGTGCGCTTCGCCCAACGCACCCAGCCGAGACTGGCCCGGGTCTACCTCCGTCACCGAGGAAGAGGAAGGGAGCGGAGCCGTGATGTCTCTCTACCAGGTCAACGGTGTGCATGTGGAGGGTGTGACGGAGCTGGAGAGTGACACGGACGCGGACCCTGATAGAGGCGCCCTTTCCCGATCCCTGGGCAAGCTTGCGCGCAGCAGCCAGGACCTGGAGAAGATCCAGGAGACCCTGAGGGAACTTCAGGCCTTCCTGTACGAGGCTGGGGGGTCGGAGTCGGGCCACTGGCAGCCCCTCGAGGAGTCCACGCGCCCCGGAGACGACGCCTCGGAGCTGGGCAGAGGGGCGGCTGTCCGTCAGAGAGCCATGGAGATCGAAGCCCGGATACGCCAGGCGGGCCTCACGCCGCCCTCCCTGATGAAGCGCTCTGCCTCCCTGGCCAAGCTGGACTGCCTGGAGCTCTCCACCAATGACCTGAACGGCTGGGACCTCCGCTCCTCCTCCGCCTCGGGCCCGCAGCGAGCTCCCTGGGCGCTCTCCTCCCGTCCCCGCCCCGTCCAGGACGACGCCTCCAAGAAGCAGCGTGTGTTGCCCCACAGATCCTCCAGTCTCTGCGTGCGAGAGTCTGTGAGGACTGAGGGGTCCTGGCGCCAGGACCTTGAACCCTCGTCGCCCCCCTCCCCCTCCTCCTCCCAGTCACCAACACCGACCCACAAGCACAGAGACGGGAGCGGGAGCGGGACTCGGGACTCTGACCACAGCCACGCCCCGGTCTCTGTGGCTACGCGCCCGCAGCCCGGGAGGACACACCCTCAGCGTCGGCTGAGGAAGCCGGCAGATAAAAAGCGAAGCGCTGCCTTCCTTTACAACACCATGTGACCCCTGTGTGGGAGGAGAGCGTTTGTGTCAGCGAGTCAGTGCAACCTGTAACTTTGTGGGGTCATGTGGTAGTGCGGTGAAGGTGTGGGGCAGGCAGTCTCTCCTTAGCTTGTGACTGGATGTGTGCTGAAATAGTTCTCCCCATTCAGGGATTGTCAAAAACTACAATTTAAAACGAGGGGGGTTGGGCCTCGGAGGGGTTCTCAACATATGCACTTTACTCTCTTGTTAATCAGTTTTATTTTTTTAAATGTATGTTTTTACCTGGGGAGTATTTTTGCACTGTGTCGACGGTAGCTTGCCTGTATGTATTGTACAGAAATGTAAGTTGTGTTCCTATTCTGGTTTTAAATCCGGACAAAGTTCTTACTTTCATTTTTATCCTGTGCGTAGCTGTGACTATTAAAGATATAGAATAACGTCAAAGTCCTGTTTTATTTCTTTAAGGGAACATTTTTATTCAGAGGGCAATATTTAAATAATTTCCCCTGCTTCTGGGAGGATATTTATTTTTATATCAACTCCTGTGTGTGTTATAATTACACCGCATGTGAATAGCGGTTGGGGGGGGGGGAGCCAAATCCGTGGCAGTCACTTACCCGTTCAGTTCAGATATGAAAAGGAGATGCGCTACGTGGCCAAATCCGTGGCAGTCACTTACCCGTTCAGTTCAGATATGAAAAGGAGATGCGCTACGTGGCCAAAAAATATGCAGATACTCGCTTTGCGAAAATCTTATTCCGAAATCACGGGCGTTAATACGGAGAATATGGCCCCCTCTTTGATTCTATAACAGCCTCCACTCTTCTGGGAAGGCTTTCCACAAGGTGTTGGACCGTGGCTGCTGGAACTCGCTTCCGTTCAGCCACAAGAGCTTTAGTGAGGTCAGGCGTTGATGTTGGGTGAGCGGATCTAGCTAAAAGTTAGTTTTCAAATTCATCCCAAGGTGTTTGATGGGGTTGAGGTCAGGGCTCTGGTGCAGGCCAGTCGAGTTCAACGCCGGTCTAAATTTTTATTTGCAGGTTGTTAGTGAATATTCATTAAAAATGTAAGATTATTTGTTTGTGTAATCTGCAGTTCTGAGTGTGAGGTGTAGGTGATAGGGGTTCAGAGACTCCAACCTGAATTATTTAGACTAGCTAGATGATTGTATTAGAATTTTTTTCACTGATAAACTATATAAACATAGCATTTACTCGCATGTAATTGTTTGTAGCCTTGCTCGATCTCCTTGGGCCCGCCCCTACGGTCAATTATGTTAGCAACATTCCTTGACGGAACGGTCAGTCAGAAACTAACACCGAGGAGCTGCGTCTAAAATAAACGGCACTCCTCCCCTCTCCCTCTCCGGCTTTTTACCAGCTCTGCGGAAAGTCATTTAATGCCTGGTATCCTTAATAACACTAGTAGACGAGATTGGACCAAATTTACAAGTTTAGGGCTTCGCCTCCGGGATAGTACAGTAAAACCTAACAGGACTAAGCACGCAAGCGGTTTGGGGGAGACGTTTACACATAAAGTAAGGTAAGGCGCGTCTGCGGTTTCAACACAGTAATTTAATTAATACTGTAGTTTAGGGTGCACTTTATAAATGTACTGGCATGGATTGGTAACATTGTGACTGGCCACTTTTTAACGTATGTTGATGCACGAATTGCAGGGCGCGTCAGTTGTAGCCTACTCGTTGCAAGTGTGGAGTTTTTCCGGAACACTCTTTTACCCTGAAAGACAAGTGGGAGACATCTAAAAGCCGCGAGGGCTCCATCGGGGAATAGAGGGAAACTAAGCTAAGCTTGGCATTTCTATATTTGGAAAGTGACCCTTGTGTTGTTCTTGCTCTTGCGCTTGAAGGAAAAAGAAAAAAGTCTGCGGTCTAGTTTTTTAGTTTTATTTTTTTACGTAACTTCTATGCATCACCGGCAAAGAGGAGATTAGTGGGTTCCGTCGTTTCGTAAAGTCGTTCATGTGATTTAAGTAATCTGTGCGCGTCCCTTTATTTCTTTAGCGATTTTCCAGCTGCGGAGCGTGTTCCCGGGCTCGAGGTAGTTAAAGTCTAAATATCTCGTTTAAATCTTAGACTTTCTAAGCCGCTGTTTTGGGTCTCTATAGTATTCATATCGTTGGGGGTGGATGTGACTCGATTTGACAAGGTACACTTTGGAATTCGTTTTAAATAATTAATTATCAGATATGAATTTAGCGACGTTGAGCGCTTGTTTAATTCAACGTAAGAGGTAGGTGGAAGGTTTTACAGGCAACAGGACATTGAAGAGTTAACAGTTAAGTATTGCTCCATCAACTGGTTCATTTGGAGGATCGATCGATATCTTCAGGGCAGAAGTGCAAATCAAAATCAAGTTTTCTGGAGTGCATAGACTATTCAACCACTGATCCTGGAACAGCGATTCCAACAATTATATTTTATATTTGCTAAAATAAGTGTAGTGTAATTCCAGCTAATAACTATCCATTAAATTGCTGGAACCCTGACTAAGTGAAGTTTCCGGATCGTTACAGACACCACTCTTCTGGCCTGAGTCACGTGGACACGGGCTCTTGTTGAAACTAGCCACCCAGAGGAGGCCTCTCTCTCTCTGCAGGGATGAGTCGGAGGGTTGTGCGGCAGAGCAAGTTCCGGCATGTTTTCGGCCAGCCGTCCAAGGCGGAGCAGGGTTATGATGACATCCGGGTTTCCAAGGCCACCTGGGACAGCTCCTTCTGTGCCGTCAACCCCAAGTTCCTGGCCGTGATCGTGGAGTCCAGTGGTGGAGGGGCCATCCTGGCTCTGCCCCTCTCCAAGGTCAGTGAGCAGGCCCACGCACGGGTGCGAGGAGAGCACGGGGTGCACTGGACATCCTAGGCCGGCGTGACGTTTCCAGCTTTAAACCTGGATACGCTGGAAATGAGACTTTGTCGTGTGGAGAAGCTTCTTATCGGAATGGTACCAAGCCTGCATCGCACCAGGGAGAGGGGCTCACCAACCCCTGAAGTTCTTAAACTCTCCTGACTTTTTTTTATCTTTTTTGAACCTTTGACGCAATGATGTGACTTAATATTTACACCACAGAATGCAATGTCTTTGTAATCGTTTTCTTCAGTGTTGGAGTATACACAAGATACATTTTGTCTGTGTGTCATTATGTTCCAGTGTAGCAGTATGTGTTTCGATATTCTCTGCATAAGCGTTTACCTACGTAGAAATATAAATGCTGTCTCTTTGTGATTGTATGAGAGGTTTTGCAACTATATTCCACTGTGCATCAGTGTACGATTGTGTGTGTCAGAAAGAGAGAAACAGACAGAGCTTGACTATGCACTGGTGCGTCTCTCTGTGTGTGTGTGTGTGTGTGTCTGTGTGTGTGTGTGTATGTCTGTGTGTCTGTGTGTGTGTGTCTGTGTGTGTGTGTGTGTGTGTCTGTGTGTGTGGGCTGGTCAACAGCTGGGTGTAGGGTTTGTGACTGTTTTTTCAGGAGTCCCAGTCACTCAGACCCCTCCCCCAGGGAATTAGAATTTCACCCTGAGTAACTCAGTTAGGCAGTAGATTTAATACCATTCGCGGGAAGCTGCAGTTCCTTCTCCAGTGAGTTTACAGGTGGACTGCAGTTATTTCTTCATTTCTGTGTTTTCTAGAACTCATTCTCTCTTGGACACTGTCTGAAAATCACGATGTCTGTGGCTTGCTTGACTTTTTGTGGAATCATACTTAATGTTTAAATACATACCTGTGTTGGTGATTTAATCCGTCCTCCGGGGGTCTCTGTCATTCCCCCTTAGTGACATGAGAGAATGGGGGGGGGGGGGGTTTAATGGTGTAACTTAGCTGTCAGATCTTATTTGACAGGTCTTTATTTCTGTCACCATCTGTCTTGCACCTTCACTGCTAACGCTGAGTTAACATGTGCATGTGTATCTTACCAGCACAAAGAAAAACTTTATCAACTTAACGCTTGGCTATAAATACATTCTCTCAGGCTGAGGGTGAGGGAGAGAGAAGAGGGTCTTGCAGGGAGTTAGGCAGACATATGCTTCTGCTGGCAAACCAGGAATAGCTAGCATTGCAAAGACATGAGTGTCATCACTGGACAGGGGCAGCAGATGAAGAGACTGCCCCAGCTGGAGACCGGAGTTGACAGGGCATGGTTTTTGGCAGGACTGGTGAGACTGGCTTTAAGTGCCTTATGGAAGTTGTGGGGCACAAATAGAGACAGTCTTGTTTCTAAAACCGAAATTCCAACTGGCTCATGCAGATGTGTGTTGTGAAGCTTGACTTTTTACTCATGGGAAGCATTGTGTGTGTGTGTGTCTGTGTGTGTCTGTGTGTGTCTGTGTGTGTGTGTGTGTCTGTGTGTGTGTGTGTGTGTGTGTGTGTGTGTCTGTGTGTCTGTGTGTGTGTGTGTGTGT
>JAOVYW010000032.1:4979021-4993604 GCA_025775045.1 Hiodon tergisus
ATTTTAATGGGATGGGGCCCACTCATTAATTTTTCGCTATATTACATACTTGAACTGTTATGTATATATAAATGGACTGCGTTTCCTCGAAAATAAATATCTCGAAAACGTGCTGATGCCAGTAAATTTTCGAGTATTGGATATATGTGATATAGTGACAACAGTTGCCAGGGAATCGTTGTCAGGGAAGTCTCTGAGCACGGCTAAAATCCGGCAGATAAAGTATTCTCCCAATTCTTCCCATTTATAAGACAACATGTCTTGTCCTGCTTTCTGGACATCAAATGACTCACCCATCCACTATACGATATGCAACACTCGTCTTCGTGGTCTTATGGTTTTAACCGTCCACGTGTGAATGACAATTAAGCGAATATATAGCCTACAATACGAGCACGGCTAGAAAAATAATCAAAGCATATGCTAAGAGTTCCCTTTAATATTCCGGGATGATCTATGCGTATGCCGTCGGGCGGATTCATGAATATAACTCCAGGTGTGTTCCTAGACATAAAGTGGGAAACGACGTTCGCTACTTCTAGTGTTGTCAGGAGGGTTGGATATATACGAACTGTGTATATATATAAAATATACTTATATATAAGTATCGCCAGCGACGGTGCTGCCTCTGAAATTTGCAAAAATAAGGGATTTGTTGACTTTATTGATTTATTAACTTAATGAGTTATTCTTCAGTATAAAACACACGACTGCGCGGGCCCGAAAATTAAAGAATTGATTGAGGTCCATTTCGATTTATTAACATGAGAAGGGGAAAGATTATAGTATGAGAAAAAAGCCGGAGGTGAGTTTTCCGATTAAACTTTAGCCAAACCTCAAATACTCGAAGTTGGAAAGATAAAGTTAATCGTTCTCTACTTGTAAAAGACACGATACCATTCTCCACTCTTTCAATAGCCCGAGTGGTTTTCATTAAATAAGGTTTCATGCTCAACTGCGTGTCTATATCCCATTCACAAAAATAGCCTATGTAAGACTACTTAAAAAGCTGCAGCGTGTCCAGGGCGGATATGCGTTCGAGTCAGGCTTCAATTTTTTCTCTCAGTATATGTATATGATCAGTCTACGCCCCTAAATCTACACAATATAGTTAAAGGTCAAAATAAGCATTTCTTAAAGCTTTGTTCACGCTCCTTAAATATATATATATTTGGCCGACATTTAAATGTTACCAAACTTAAATGTTGTAACATTTTTTTCCAAACTTAATTTCGTAACAACCATTTAGACAACGACACCTTTTGGACATCAGCGTTTAGAAGGTGTACTGGGTCTGGATTAGTTTAACTTCCTTTCCTCCGAGACATGAAAATAGGAAAGGACGTTCTTACATTTTGCTTAGAAAATCCTTTAAGCTGCGAGGACTGAAACACGTTCTTTATTATAATTTAAATATCACCTATTCATTTAAATAAGAGAATGACCTCGTAGTAAAAAGAACTTAACTAGCCCCGATCGACGCAAAGCACATCACAGACGTTTGTTTTCTTAACACGTGTGATGGCTGGGGATTTATGAAACCGTTGTTTTTTCACAAATGATAATATTTTTAACCCAAAGTATGTTCAAAACAAATATTTATTTTACAGAACTTTCGACTGTGAGGCTGTTTATAAACAAGAAAATTGCCAGCATTATTTTCCTGGAAAGTATGTGTCATTTTCGTGCAATATCAACATTATATATATATATGAACAAAACTGTTACTGAACATTACGCAAACTGCATTAAATACCCCACTCTAACTCACAGTGATCTTTCAATAAGAGGGGGTTAGAGGAAGTCTAAAGGATGTGCTTTATTTAAGGCAGACCCCTCCAATCTAAACCAGCGAAGTGACAACACAGACAAAACACAGGGATAATGAATACCAAACTGTCTCAAATACGACTGCGGTACTGTCCCAAAAGAGGCCTCTCTTTTATACCAAATATAGCAAATACATAATCCTATTCGTACAATTTATAACCTTATGAAATCGTTTTAATTAATTTCGTATCCCAAGTCGCTACCGCATCGAGCCAAGTTAACAGTAGTCAGGTTTAAACTGCGTTACTTTAATTTAGAAATGCATATATATCGACAGACACAGGTTTCCGGACTTGCAATTGGATTCACATCAATTTGTTAAGATTATATATAAAGTACAATGTTTAACTGACATGCAGTATTCAGACGGAACATTATTACATTGTTTCGGTAATAGACTGTTCTTTTTAGGCACAACACAATACATACTGTAATGAGTTTTATTCGGAATATCAGCATATTTATACTAAAGCCAGTATACCTGTAAGAAATCGGATCCAAAATCAGCATGCAAAACGATGTAGTCATCGTAACGGTCCTGGCTTGCAAGACCTTGGACAGATCGAATAATTCTGAAGTTGTAAATTATTTCAGAGCAAAAATTATGCAGTAAGTTATCTGAATGCACAAAACATGGAAATGTTTACCTTGCGGATATCATCTTACTACAACCAAGACGTTAAGTGTGATTGACTATCAGTCATTCGCAAAGACACGCCCAAGTGGATGTAACATTTCGCACGGCGTTTAAACAAAGGTTTTAGAACATTATTTTTTGTCTCTGTTACTCGACGTCGGCTTGGATCCGCAGTAGTTAAACGTGCGGATGAAATATATTTTACTTTTTGTTATTAAAAAAAAACATTTTTGCAACACGTGTTGTGTAGCCTAAGAGAGGGAAAACTGCCCTGTCGCGATCACGCAAGTGCTCTGAATTGAAGATATAGGCCTACACAAAATTGACATTTTAGGGATGTATTGTTAGGGAAATAATGAACAGTAAAAAAAATCTTGTATTTTATGTTACCGAATAAGCAACGATTGGATGAGCAACGAAGGAGATGCAAATAAGAAACATTATCTAGAAAAATGCCACATATTTTAACGTGCATTGGAGCTGCAGGCTCTCAGGTGTTCCGTTAACGTAAAGGAGCGCCAAACTCGTGTTGTCATCGTTTCAAACACAGCTGCAAACGATGAAAGGTGAATACTTTACAGCCAGGGCAGGTGCCTCGAACGCCAGCCCCAACCCCTCCCCTATCCACATAAATTCGCGAGTTGAGAGGAAGTTCAAGTAGCGGACTTCCGCGGAACATAATTTTATGATACTTATGTCACTTATTGCATTATTCTATAGGAAAGTTTCGTAACGAGTCGGGATTTAAAAAAAAAATCAAGATAACAAGTAAATTGTTTTGTTAATTAAATGAGACTATTTAATTCGTAATTACATCGGTTAGCACACAATATGTCCGGAAACAGAAAATAAAATTTCGACACAACGGGAAATTAAATGAAACCCTTAATCTAAAGTGCATTATGTCTTTGTTGACATTACCACCAAAAACATTCTCAGTGAATACACCTATAAATAACCATATGCAATTTACACTGATCAAATAACAGCTGCGAAAAATTCCAGAGCAAAACAGCAGCCGTGAGCGCGTGTTTCCAGGTGTCTCATCATTCCTCTAGCATCGGGACCCTACACAGCCTCACGCCGAAATAATCCAATCCATGTTAGTTAGTTAGTGTTCAGCAAGTAAATAGTATGTAAAAGAGCTTTTCCGATCATGGGCAAACGCTGACAGCCACAAAAACGTCCGTACACGACCCCGTAATTACATATGACATTTTATCATAAAAACATTCAATCACTTTATCTTTGTTATACTTAACGCAAAAACGGCTCTTAAAAATGTGTTTCTCTCCGGCTCTCTCTTTTTGGTTTGCGAATTCAGTTCGAAACCAGACATGCCACAGTGACATTTTTCTGGCCCCTGATAAAGAGGACCCCATGTATGGTTTCTTGCACCAGACAAGAATATTTCAATAACAGTTGGGCTAATATATCTAAGCTGTTGTTGGTGTTCTGTTGTGGCCCTGCTGTGAGCCGAACTGCACGTGCTCGTGTCCACATCCCCAGAGGACCGATTCCTGCCCCGCTGTTCGAATGTAAACATGTCTTTAGTGAGGTGATATTGGGAGTGCACGATTTACACACAAAACGCCAATTTAACCGTAAGAAAGTAATCATATTTCCTGTGCGTTGTATTCGAAAAGACACAAGCTCCGAACGTGCCCTGCAGGCAATATCGTAATGGGATAAATATCAGGTGATCGATGAGTTTAAATTGTTACAGTGCATCTTTCAATAGAATATGATCAATAAAATACATACGGGACAATTACAATTAATATTATTTTGGGTAATATGTAAATTGTAGTGTAGCGGTATAATTTGACATAGGCCTAATGGGTTTCAGTTACAAGATTAGGTTAATCTATGACCAGGATTATAATATCCAGCGAAACTCCTTATTTGTTTTATACAAGTGGTCTCGCGTGTAGGCCCCTACAACAGCGCGGGTGTGGTAAAGTGATTTAAACATGGTGTCCGTGTGCCCGAGACTGTGGACGCGGGACGGCGATTAGTCTTACTTCTGTCTGTACGCCTATAAAAGAAAAAGGCGGTTTCTGGACGTCTCCAATGCGAATAATAAAAACAAAGAGACGCAGGTTTTTCTTTAAATGACTGGCCGTCGCCGCGCGTGCCTTTACTGCTAGCACAAATCAAACTTGCGTTCACACCGACTATAAAACCCGTTCCAAAAAAGGGGAAACGAAAAGAGCCGCGTGACGAGGCGGTGGACGGTATAGTCTCCGGCTGCAGCACAGCAGCTAGCGAGGCCGTGTCAAACGGCAGCGCTCAGACTTGCTTATCAACGGTCAACATGAAAATCAAACCGATAGGATAAACTTATTTCGAGGGCCCCTCTGACAGACGTTCGTTTTAACCCGGCGAAAACGGAGCAAGGTGGTGTTTTTATACCGGTTTTACAACGCATGTGATTGTTTTATTGTAAAATCCTTTTTTTATTTTTTTATTTTTAAACCCATCTTACTAAATAAATGTTATGGTACGTTTAAGGATGACTTTTGATGCACTAGTACAAGCAAGACCGTATATAATTTCACAAGATTTGTGTGACCCGTTCCGTCCGTTTATCTTCGTTTACGTTAAACCCTCAGGCATTTTTCATTTTAACTTATTTTGGTCCCTTGTCTCGTTTTGTGATAATTTACATTTCACCTAGTTTTGTTTAAAACTGCGCGGGACTTCTGCCAAACTCAGGCCTAGCGTGGCCTGTGACATGGAAATCCATTTCTAGCTCCATACCGCCCCCGCTCTTTGCGCATCACCTTAAGAAGTGAACTGAACGTGTAGACTTGTCTTCCTGCGGACGACTAAACCGTCGCATGGCTTTTAGCCTGAAATAGCTCACTTTTACATCTCTCTCTTTATTTGTCCCCGAATCCTTCCCCCACCCGCTGCCTATTCAGTCAATCAGATCCCATTATTGACCCATTATTTGCGAAGTGGGTAATTAAGTGGAGACTTTATGTTCGTGTTTACATGTTGGATTAAGGAAGAGACTCTACTACCTGTTTGTGACTACACAGCATGCTTCCTTATGTGCCCTAGAGATCTGCTCAGCGTGGTTACAATAACACAGGCCATTTCCCCCCGCTTATTTCACAAATACTCTGGGCTGTGACTCAACATTACTACATTAGAGTTAGTCAATTCAATTATATTTCAGTTTTATTAAATGTATTATATAATATTGGGTCATAATGGGGTGTTCTGTCATTTCAGTAGGGTTTTATCTTGTCGAGGATGACGCTTGCGATCAACGGTTATTTACCTGTTTCAGGTGGCGTTCTGAAGACGATGCTGGACGCCATGGAAGTCCCGAGTCACGCTAGGCACCTTCTCCTGCAGCTCAACACGCAACGCACCAAGGGCTTCCTGTGTGATGTCATCATCGTGGTGCAGAACGCCCTTTTCCGCGCACACAAAAACATCCTGGCTGCCAGTAGCCTCTACCTGAAGTCTCTGGTCGTCCATGACAACCTCATTAACCTGGACCACGAGATGGTGAGTCCTGGCGTTTTCCGGGTCATCCTAGACTACATCTACACCGGCCGCCTGAGCGATGCCGACCCAGCATCCGGTTCTGAACCCAACCTCGCCGCGGTGTTGGCCGCGGCCAGCTACCTGCAGCTGCTGGACTTGGTGGCGCTGTGCAAGAAGAAGCTGAAGAGGAACGGAAAGTACCATTTTCGGACCACGCCTGGGTTCGTGCCCTACGGGAAAGTTGGATCTGTTGGTGTTGGGATAAGCGGAGGGGGGAGATTCAGAGTCTCGACCCCTGTCATTCAGTCTTGCTTCCCCGGTGGGGTGGTGAGCAGCAACATGTCCGGAGCCCCCCCATTGGAGGAGTTGCCCCAGCACACCCTGGCCACTCAAGTTGGGGAGCTGCACGCACCTCCTTTTTCTCAGGGTCCCCAGGTCTATCCCGCCCCGCCGTCATCCCTACCTCTCCCTCCTGGCCTCCGCCCCCCTCTCTCAGAGAGAGAATGCTCGCCCATCTTTGGACTGGATCTCTCCAAGAAGAGTCCCACTTCTCAGGCCATACAGGCACCCTCACATCCACACCTGGCTCACACGATCTCGCACCAGGACGAGGGGCACAGAGGAGAGCTGAGCGGCCGGGACAGCCCCGTTATCACTGCCAACGGGGGGCCTTACACCCCAGACAAGATGGACACCGGTGAACACGCTGGACCCCTGTCTTCGCACTCCTATCCGCACCTCCCTCACCTCCACCGCTCCCACTCTCACAGCCAGGACCCCTACCCCTCCCCGTCCAGCCCGGAGGCGGCGCTGGAAGCTGGGGAACGAGCCCGGGGAGGGGGCGGGGTGTACCGCTGGGTGAAACACGAGCCCCTGGCATACGCAGCTGAGGATGAGGAAGAGGATGAGGAGGATGAGGAAGGGGGTGGGCTTGGCGAGCGGAACAAGGAGACGCTCCGCCCCCACCGTAACCACCACAGAAGTGGGGAGGACAAGCTTGGAATGGGCGAGGGGTACGGGGGTGTGGGCTGTGAGGGGGAAGATGAGAAGAGCCCCACCGGCAGCGAGGAGACGGGCAGTAGCGAGGGCCGCCCGTCACCCCCGGGAGCGCTGGACCGTTTCCACCTTGCCTACGAGCCAGAGAGTTTCGGGGACAACCTGTACGTCTGCATCCCCTGCGACAAGGGCTTCCCGAGCTCCGAGCAGCTCAATGCCCACGTGGAGACGCACACCGAGGAGGAGCTCTACAGCAACTCTGGAGGAGAGCTGGGCAGCAGTCACGGCGGTGGCGCCAACAACGGCGGCGCCGGCGCCGGCGCCAACGGCGGCGTGAACAACCTGTCCTACCTGGAGGCCAAGTCCAGCCAGAGCCTTCCTCCGGCGGGGCTCGGGGAGATCATCCGGCCATACCGCTGTTCCTCCTGCGACAAGTCCTACAAGGACCCGGCTACGCTGCGGCAGCACGAGAAGACCCACTGGCTGACCCGGCCCTACCCCTGCAGCATCTGTGGCAAGAAGTTCACCCAGCGGGGCACCATGACCCGTCACATGCGCAGCCATCTGGGCCTGAAGCCCTTCGCCTGCGACGCCTGTGGCATGCGCTTCACCCGCCAGTACCGTCTGACGGAGCACATGCGGATCCACTCGGGGGAGAAGCCCTACGAGTGTCAGGTCTGTGGAGGCAAGTTCGCCCAGCAGCGGAACCTCATCAGCCACATGAAGATGCACAGCGCCGGCGGAGCGTCCGACGGTAAGCTGAAGATGGACCTCGCCGAAGGTATAGGCATCTATCCCCTCAGCAAGTACGCGGCCGAGCACCTGGGACTAAAGCAGGAGAAGGCCTCTCAGATCCTGGCCCAGGCCTCTCAACATCTGCTGGCCGACGCCAAAGCCATGGAGAGTCTGTACCCGCTGTCCAAGCTGGCCGTCGAGCATCTGGGCCTCTCCCACGACAAGATGGACGCCCTGAGCCAGGCCCCAGAGTCCCGCACCATCGACCGCTACTCCCCCAGCTAGAAAATTTGACGGCCAAAGTTACAGGTGACATCGGAGCTGATGACCTGATCAGCAGCGCTTGGCGTGGAGGCGTCTCCGTTAAGCGGATGACTCTGTGCGTGGTCCTGAAGTCCATTCACAGGAGGTCTGAAAAAGAAGAGAGAAAAAAAAAACAATGAATGAAAGTGCCTCTTTAAAAGCAAGTTATTTTGCGTCACATGAATCTTTTTAAAATGACTTCCTAAAAGGAATACTGTGCTAATTTATATTCTATATTGCCTGAGGACATACACAAACAGCAGTGCCGTTGTTTGTGTAAAAAAAACAACAAAAAAACCCACTTATTTTCTACAAAGACTTTTTAGCCATCGAGCCAAAAAATCAAACCAAAAAAAGAGAATCTTATTTATTTTTTTTTGCTTACATATTCAACAGCCAAAGAACAGGGAGAGAAAAAACGATTACCCTAATCCTGTGTACTTATACCATTGTATATGAAATGAGGAAGAACGGGCACATAGTTATTCAGGGCTTCTGTCCAGACCAAGAGGGAACTTGAAGATCAGGGGGAGAGGAAGAGGAGGAGGAGGAGGGAAAAAAACTTTGGGAATTTACAGCAATTGAGAAGAAAAAAAAATTATATATATGCTTAGACATTTTATCAGTGAATGTCCCATGCTCCCAGTACTCCAGATGTGTCTGTTGTGTCAGCTCTCCGGGACACACGGAATGACAAAAGCGTTTGCTCCTGCAATTAGGTAACGTGGTCTCGCCTCCTTTCCCTGGGTTAATGAATCACGTCATGTACGCCAGTAATTACCACTCAAAGACACGCTCATTGGCCCCACTAAACGGCCTGCTTTTTAGCGTACAGTGTTAACAGCTATTGATTGTTATTTAATCTCCAAGTGCCAGCTCATGATGGTTGTACAACTGACGCAAATTATTCACGTGATTACAGACGCCTAAATCACAATGCATCATGTCATTATTGTACTGCATTTTAATCCTCTTCCATGACAGACCAAGCACAAAATCTCCCTGTTAAATACTGGAAATGTTTACCATTGAGAGTGCAGCCTAATGGCTCTCCCGGGGCAGAAAAGTGAACACATTAAGCCAACCCTGGGGCTCTGTTAAAGCCGGTGTGATAAGTTAAAGATAAATCTATAATTATTTTAAGGCTAAATTGCTATCCCCCATTAAATATTTTTTAGATTCTTAATTTAATTATTTAAAAAAGGGTCCTGCCATTGTGATCCTGCTCATTGGGAACCCTTTACCCTGGAGGTCAATCCGCACATAAGATCCAGCTAATGTGACAGCTAATGTGACAGCTTGTGCAGTAGGAGGCCGCGGGCTCGCACCGTTATCCAGCCAGCCCAGTCAAGGGTAATCCCTGTGAAATCATACTTTCTCCCGGGCAGTTCACACCGCCTGTCAGGCTGATCCGGGATTCCGCACCCTGCCGGCTGTCTGCATGCTGCCCTGATTACAGGCTACACCAACCACACGCGCACACACACACACACACACACACACACACGCACACACGCACGCACGCACACACACACACACACAGACGCACGCACACACATGCACACACACACAGACGCACGCGCACACAGACGCACGCACGCACACACACACACGCGCACACAGACGCACGCACACACACACACGCGCACACAGACGCACGCACACGCACACACACACAGACGCACGCACGCAGACGCATGCACGCACACACACACACACACACGCACGCACACACAGACACACGCACGCACACACACACACGCACGCACACACACGCACGCACACACACACACAGACGCACGCACGCACGCACGTGCACACACACACACACAGACGCACGCACACACACACAGACGCACGCACACACACACAGATGCACGCACACAGATGCACGCACACAGACGCACGCACACACACACAGACACACACACACACACAGACGCACGCACAGACGCACGCACGGTCTCTCTCCCCCTCACACACACACACATGGTCTCTCTCACTCACACACACACACACACACACACACACACGAACTATTGTAATAGTGCAAGTTTTGGCAAGACCACAGCACTACACATTCTCAGAAAACTAAAAACTACCGCTCTCGTACCCTAGTTTTCTAGGCATTCTGTGGCGTGGAATTACAAACTCAGGGTGTTGCAGGCACGAAGCCAACTGAAATTTAAAAATACATAACAATAACCTGCCCAAAGTCACAGAGGTGATCAACCAAATCATTTCTTAACTATGGAAAATGTAGAACTTTTTTGTTTTGTTTTGTTTTTATATGTACGAAACTGCTATAAAAATTACTTCTAACTTTCAACGTTGCTCTTTACTGCAACCCAGTGAAACAACCTGCTGAACACCATAGAGATTGGGGGTTCGAATCTTTTGACCACTAGAAACAAAACCAACCCCAGTAGGCGAATGTGAAGCTCCAAGCACCAAGCCATGAACGCACTGTGATACTTACAGCTCCACCAAAATGTTGAGGGTTCGATCAAAAGACTGTGACCGGACAGAGGGTTTTACCACCTCTCACAAAACCACCCAGTGCTTTCTTGTTGTAGCATATTAGCGCATCAAGGTTTTATTTTCATATACAAATGTATGTTTCCAGCCACTGCAGATTTGAGGTAGCGCATAGCTCAGGACTTTATCCCAGTTGGGAGAGAATGTCACATGAAATAGCAAAGCAGTCGGCACACAGACGCACACTTATACCTTTTCGTAGAGACAGTGGTTACCTGTCTGTCACACAGCCAATCATGTGAAACACAGAAATCATTCATTTGAGTTTAGTTGATACGTTTTCCAGACCTACACACAGTCTCGAGTAAAAATGGCTGCCAATATACACGGCAATACCTTTATAACTTCAAAAAGAAAACCGCAATCTAACCCAGTAACAACCGGAGTTCCCAAATTTAACAGTAGCAGCACGTGTTCTTTATAACCTATCGGACATCGTTAGTGGACAACATGGCAGTCATCATCGCTACTCCTGAGAGACAGAGTAAATCAATTAGTAATTAGTAATTAGTAATTAAGTAAATTCAGTAAATCAATTCTGTAGTGACTTTCAGGACTGGGCTGATGGGAGGAAAGGGACCCGGCCCGGCCCGGCCCGTCCGTCCGTCCTGGTGAAACCTGTGGGTATTTTTTTGTTTTTTGTTGTGTGTATGACAATGATAGCTATTACTGTGTTTAAATTGTGTTTGTGGAAAGATTTTAATAATTGTCTGCTTGTACCCTAATCTCATTGACTTTTTTTTCACCCTCAAAGAGGTTTCAGTTTCGGCAGAATTATGCGTAATTAGTCATTCTGGGGTTTTTTTTTTATATTCCTCTTTCTTTTTAATGACTTCAGGAAATGTTGGGGCTTACCACTTTTGTGTGTGTGTATGTATATATATATATATTGTCACATTATGCCAATTTGAGTGCACCTTTGTGTATATAGAGCTGAAATAATACCACGTAGCACTAGGGACAGTGAAACTCACCGATTTCTTTAGCAGAAACCCCCCCCCCCCCTTTCACCTTTGATGCGTTTGTCAATGGCGTTTCTCCAAAGATGGGGGATCTATACCAAATTGAGCGCGCGCTGACTTAGCGCAGATAGCAGTATGCGTGGGTCTGCCTGAACTTCCTGTGACCTCTGTGTGGTGCGATTGTGACGATGTTCCAACCACTGATGTACAAATATACCAAAAGAACGCGTGGCACAAACCGGTCTGTATCACCGAGCCACCTTCCCACCCTCTTAACCAGCTATGGAGATGAAAAACAAAAACAAAAACAAAAAACAGAACTTGGCCTTGTAAAATTGTAAAAAAACAAAAAAAACAAAAACAAAAAAAAAACATTAATCTTTCGCCATTTCGCCTCGTGCTCCATTAATATCTACCCGGCAAGTAGCTAAAGATGTCGTTAATGACAGACAGGTGTCACCCAGCTAATCTGTGGGACAGATATTGTGAAATTAAGTATGATAAAAACGGCACTAATGGGAACATTAATTACTGCTTTAATAGAGCAGTGGCCAGAGCAAAAGGAATGCTGTCTGACTGAAAACAACTGACTGCATCTTAGTAATGGATTTCAGCTGGCGAGAAGGGCAATCCCCTCTGCTTCACCTTCAGGTTGGACAAAACGCGAAGAAAAACAGCGCATTTTTCCACTGTATGTCCAAATCGTTAGGCGAGAGAGAGAGAGAGAGAGAGAGAGAGAGAGAGAGAGAAATGAAAAAGGGAAATAAAAGTTGCGGGTTCTCTGTGCTGTGGAGAATTTGGACAGGGTATAGAGGGGCGGGCCACCCAAGACCGATAAGGTAATCAGGAGGTGGCTTTGTGGCCATGCCTGTTTGTGAGTATATAATTATTTGGTAGTATATTCTTAAGCAATAGTGTGTGTGTTGTGTATGTATGTGTATGTGTTTAAGTGTGCGAGGAGGAGTAGGTGAGAGGTTGGGGGTGTTCATTTGGCTCAACAGAACCTCTGGACAGGACGTGCTGTGTGTTTCTTCTCAGAGCCTGGGAGAGTGAGCACGAGAAACCCAGCAGGGAGGAATGGAGCTATTGTCTGGCAATGGAAGTGTCGTCTAACCTCTCAACCCTTCTTCCATTGAGAAAAAGCACACAGTTTCTGTTCTGTCTGTGTGTGTGTGTGTCCGTATGTGGCTGTGTGTGCATGTGTGTGGGGGGAGTGTGTGTGCAGAACGCCTGTTAATTTCAAATGTAGATTAAACCCCTGGTTACTCATTACGGCAGGTCAGTACAGAAACTCTGTGAATAAGAATCGCCAAGTTAGTGCAAAGAGACTGCAGTGATACAGTATCAAACCAGCAATCTAAACCAGCAATCTAAACCAGCAATCTAAACCAGCAATCTAAACCAGCAATCTAAACCAGCAATCAGCGATTATAAGCTAGCGATCCATGGATAAGACACCGAATGGAATGGAAATTCAGACGTTGCTGAAGTGAGATAAAGCTAAGCCTGTCGGCTGTGCAGGGAGTGATCCCCAACGAGGCCACCTGCATTACCTTCAGTATTATCTATTTATGGGGACGCAAAAGTCCCATCCCACCTCGGGCTGAGCCTTCTTCAGCTGTTGTCAGATCAGTTGGGGTCTTTTGAGGGGCTAGTGTAAGATTCTACACAGGTTTCTGTGATGTCCCGTGTCTGTCCGTCACTGCCCAAAATGGGGCCTTGCCCACCACCAACTCCCGCTGCCCCTTGGCCTTACTGAAACACACACCCACAACTCGTAGACTACGCCAGTGGACAAGGTGTTAGCATAAAATGCAAACTTTCCACTGTTTAAAAAAAAAACCCCAGACCATTCATTAGATTAAAAAATACATCCATATATATTTTTGCAGTAATTTTTTTAGCTGGTCAGATCAACAAATCACCCATGGCGTAAAAAGTTTGAGATTTCTGGGGGATTTTTGGAACAATTCGGCCATTGCAAATGGCCAGGTTTTTGCTAGTCTTGGGAGTGGGCTCCGGTGGTACACCGGTGTGGGTGGGTGGTTTGGTTCAGGTGCTGGCAGAACACACCTGTGTACGTTGTGTGAAAGGGGGGGGGGGGGGTTCCCTTATTAGTCCAGAAACATTTGTTCATTAAAAAAAACAAAAAAACAAGACACACCAGCACTTTTCTGGAAGGGTGGAATCTGAATCTGAATCGTGAATCTGTTCCTTTGACGGTTCCCCTGACTCCCTGGCTCCGCCCCCCTGTCGCACTCCAGTCCAGGAGCTCACTTCTCCTTCGTCTAACTCAGTCCACTCCTAATCTTTCCCCCACCACTGGCCAACTTACACTGCTTTCTGTTTATAAGCACCGCGATCAAGTCCCAAAACTGCCTTTGTAACGGTACAAAATAGATACAGGCCAGCAAACCGAGCTTTCTGCTCTTTAACAAGACGGAAAAATTCAGGACACGCTGATCCTCGAGATTCAGGAAACGTAAGATAATATGGGGAGGGGAACAAAAGTAAGGTTGGTAGAAAAATGCCAGTGGGATAAATATATGTATATGAAATTGCACAATTCAGCCCTGTCCACAGTCATACCAGCCAACACATGTGGAGGGAGAGAGAGAGAGAGAGAGACCCAGGGATGCCAGAATGCACTGCCAGACGGAAAAAAAATCAGTAATTGCACTGGTTCTTTCTCGTTGGACATTTCTGCGTGCGCTGATGTTAGCAGTGGGCCAGATTCGAGTAAGGAGGACCCCTCTCAGGCAAACTCAGACAGACTATAGACACTGAGGGGATTCGAACCCCTGGCCGCTTTGGGAGACGGCAGTTTGAGTCTCATTGCTGTAGGAGAAAGCCTCTCCTCAGCCCAGACTGGCCACTATTAATGTTACAGATGGGCAGACACAGAGATCCGGGGCAGTTAGGAGGGCAGACACAGAGATCCGTGGCAGGTAGGAGGGCAGACACAGAGATCCGGGGCAGGTAGGAGGGCAGACACAGAGATCCGGGGCAGGTAGGAGGGCAGACACAGAGATCCGGGGCAGGTAGGAGGGCAGACACAGAGATCCGGGGCAGTTAGGA
>JAOVYW010000032.1:5032565-5049759 GCA_025775045.1 Hiodon tergisus
CAGAGGAGGTTATGACCAACATCTCCAGAGCGGCCAGAGGAGGTTATGACCAACATCTCCAGAGCGGCCAGAGGAGGATATGACCAACATCTCTAGAGTGGCCAGGGCACAATCCAACAGAGCAACTGAGAGTGAGTGTGAACCCTTCTTTCAGTTACTAATTTGTGTTCTTTTAGTATCTAGCCATTTCCACGCTTGGTTATATAATGCAGAGTACTAGCGAATTGCACATGCATACTTAAAATTTTAATTTTTTATGTGTTGTGCACTGAATCTGATGCAGTTTACAGACAGAATTCCTTCTCGTCTTAAGTGTCTGACAGACATTCAACCCCAGAGCAGTAGGTGAAGGAAGAGAAGCCGGCCGTACCAGGTAGCCGATGTAGGGCAGGTACTGGTAGGTCAGCACAGGCTCGCCGTACAGATGGGCAATGTAGATGAGGCATTCCAGCACAGGCCCGGCCGCCTGGTCACCCACCACCGGCCGTTTCTCATAGATGTTCCCCACACTCTCCAGGCTAGTCTCATCGGAGGCAGACGGCAGAAACTGGTGCTTGTCCGGGCCTTGCGTTAGAAACGGACGGAGGGACAGAAGAGGTGAAGCACGTTGAAACTGGAGCACAGAAGCGCAAGATGAACGGCCCACATTAAAAGGTAAAAGGGGGGTTTTTTAATTTTTATTTAAAGTTTTATAAAGTGCATTATAAAGTTATATAAAGTGCACCTCTGATTACATTAACTACAACATTTTCACACCCCTTTTCGGCTAAATGTTGATTTCAAGGGGTCAAGAGCGTATTCCTGGGGGGCCAGGAATCTCCACTCAGGGGCCACCGGCGTGGGAGCCCCCAGAGGAGCGCACGTTACCGTCACTAACCAATGTAGCAGATGGTAAGGAGGCGCAGGAGGTTTCTGGCCATGTATCGGGATGTCAGGGTCGGGCCCAGTTTTGCCGAGAGCCATCTGACCGTCTTGCACACAGTATCTGGAGAGAGGCGGATATTTCTCAAACTACCCAATACTACACGGAAAACCGAAAGCATGGAACTGACACTTGAAACACCCACGGAGACAAACATCAGGCAGAAGAAATATATTCAATTTACGGTGTGCCAAAAATAAAATTCGGATCTTGTGCTGACCCGAATAATTATTACTGACAATGGGAAGAATCATTTTGAGAGAGGTCAAACCTTCTAAAGACAAGTTTAGCTTTTCTTAAACGCATAGAACAAAGGAATTCAAAGTCTGAGTAATTAAACTGAAGACCAGACTACACTTGCAGAAGAATTTTTCACAGAAATTCATAATCGACATATTATGCAGTTCTCAAAGCACTTTAATATTCCTCGTGTTCCCAAGAGCATCCTGGGTGTAACTAAGCATTGTGGGTATATTGGCATAAGGCCCATCAGACAGCCTTCCTGTGGTTCACTTGTTTAGAGTCAGACTCACCTAGCAGGATCTTGTGCTCTTTCTCCTCAGAGTCCTCTGAGGGATCGTGGTCCTCCTCTTCCTCGCCCACCATGCCTTTCTGTGCCTCCTCCTCCTCCTCCTCCTCCTCCTCCTCCATCCCGTTCATAACGTCCCCGTCCAGGGTCCCAGACTCCTCAGTGTGGCCGGAGATGGTGAGCTCCAGACCGGGGGCGCTGCCGACGGGATCCTCTTTGCCCTCGTCACCCTCCTCCTCATCCTCCTCAAGCTCCCCTCCGTCCTCCCCCTCGCTGGCCTGTTTCAGGTCCTGGCTGCTGTCCGCAGACTTGAGGCTGGCCCGGTCCCGCGTGGAGTCCGCATCACCGATGGACACTTCGCTGGAGGTGCTCTTGTCACTCAGCTTGCCCACGCTCAGGGACTCCTGGTCCGGGTCTTTGCTTAGCGAGTTCTGCCGCACCTGCTTCCCGGCAAGTCCCGCTCCTCCAGCCGCTCCCCCCGACCCGTTATTCACGTAGAACCCGTTCTGGAAATCCTCGCCCTCGGATATGAACACCTGGTCGTTGAGGCTGATCCCCGAGGAGTAGTCCACCAGCCCCGGGTCCCCGACACCAGCCACTCCGCCACCGCCACCGCTGCCCCCTCCGGTCTTCCCGCTCATGGACCCTGCAGATGGCACGCCCTCCACGGCCTCGTATTCCTCCTCCTCTTCCTCTCCCAGGCCACCAGCGCCGCTCCTGAGGGCCTTGCGGCCCTCCCACTCAGCAACCGCCCCGGAGCTGTAGTTCTCGAAGCCAGTGAGGATCTGCAGGACGTGGGGCAGCAGGCTGGATAGGAAGGCCTGAAGGCTGAGCCGCACAATGAGCTGCAGAACGAAGCAGTCCGTGTAGAGGTAGAAGCGTCCGCGCAGGGAGCAGGGGCTCTCGTACACGGCCACCAGGGGCTTTAGCAGGTACTTGGCAGCGTTGCGCGGGCCTAGAGCCCTGGCGACGGGCTCAAACAGGTACCAGGCTGCATACACAGCAGTGGACTCCTCCAGCATCAGCGCCAGCACAAAGGGCAGCAGGATCTCAAGGCCCTCTGCTGTGATGGCGCCCTGGAGCAGGGTCTCAAGCTGCTGCCACAAGTGAAAGACGACGTCTCGACCCTGACTGCGGCCTGGGGACTCCATCTTAGCGTGGTAGGAGAAGATGAAGCGGTGCAGAGCAGGGAAGAAGGCAGGAAAGGGCAGCGGTGTCAGGACAGGGCTGAGTAGCTGCCAGGCGCTAGGGGGAGGGAGGCCCTCAAAGACAGGGTCGTAGTTGAACAACAGAGGCCGCGGGGGTCGGCGTTTCCTTCCGCCAACGGGCGACGTGGAGCGCTTGTGGAGCTGCAGCAGGGTCTCCAGGGTGTGATGCAAGGCCAGGGGCACGTCACGAACGCTTGCAGAATAAAGCTTTTCCACGGCCCGGAAACGATCGATCAGGGCGGTCCCGGGCTTAATGCAGCGCAGTTTGGGGAAATAAAAGATCTCTGCGATCAGGACACCCAAGGCCTGCATGTCCCTGTGAAAGACGTCTTTGAGGGAGGGACCAACGGCGGAAGCCACCTCAGAGTCTTCTCTTCTTGCGTCCTGAGTCTGAGCGTGCAGGGCCTTCACCAGGAAGTTGTTGAGCTTCTCCAGCTCTTCTAAGGGCTGTAAGGGGTTGAACCCTTCCGGTAAGCTGATCTTAAACTCCTCGCTGCTGGCAGCAACAACACTGCCCTCTCCGAGTTTCTTGTTGGCAATGCTGCCCCTGTGCAGCGTGTCCCTTCGGGGGGCAGTTCCTGACGCGTTCGGAACACTGGCCGTCCCCTCACTGGGGAAGGCAACCAAAGACTGGGACGTGCTTATGGCGGGTGGCTCCGCCCCCGACTTGCCCAGCTGAGGGACGGAAGCGGACATGGAAGTACCAGAAGCGGCAGCAAGCGAGTCCAGGGCCTCCATGCCCTGCTCGGGCTCCTCGTCCCGGTCCACCTCGGTCCAGCCACTGGACTCGCAGCCAGTCGCCTCCGGGACCATGCCGTCCACGCCCTCCATCGTGGCCTCCAGAGGCGGGTTCTTCCAGGAGGACAAATAGGTGGAAGCAGAGCCCATGTAAGGGGGTTCAGGAGGAGAGTACTGGTAAGGGGCGAGGCGGGGAGGGTGGGGCTGGTCAAACAGCTGCACCACTCCGTAACTGGTTAGGTGGGTGTGGTTGTCCACCAGGTGGAGGCACACGTTCTTGGCCTTGACAGCCTCTTTGCCTGAGAGCTTGTAACCGAAGGTGAGGTCAATCCAGTGGTGCAGTTGCAGTGAAACCTCTCGGCTCTCCAGGAGACGCCGGTGCACCTCGACAAACTCCTCACAGGAAGAGCACCAGGGAGGCACATCCAGGTTAGGCATGTCTGGATGAATGGAGCGGAATATGGAGGGGTCCGTGTAGAACTCGGGTATGCACTCGTCCGGCGTCCAGCTCTGGATGCGCTCCATGCTGGCTGGGTACTCATTTGGCTCCCACTGGGAGCGCACGTGGCTGCACAGCACCGACTTTGGGGTCTGCCGGGCCTTGTACACGTAGTAGGTGATGTCAGACAGCACGTCGGAGATGTGGTGCGGCACGTGCAGGTGGTCTGGCTGCCCTGAGCCGCCCGAGCCAATGGCCCCACCCAGGTCTCCTCCGAAGTTGCCGCCCGCACCTCCGCTGGCAACCGCTGCAGCCAGAGCCTCTTTGGTCATCTCATAAGTAAAGTCCAGCTGCTTGTCGCCCTTGTTCAATCGAAACTTGGACCTCCTGAGGTCGCGGAACCTCCCAAAGGGCACAGTAAAGTCCACCACCCAGGGCAGGACAGGGTGATAGTTCGGGTCTCCTTCACGCCTCCCGGCCAGCCTGTTGAGCTCCATCAGATAGCGAAAGTTGCTGACCCGTCCGTGGACCCAGTCCACGACCAGCGACTTGAGTTCGTCACAGCAGCCCCTGCACGGCGGTCCGTCCCGGCCGTCGCTCCTGCAGCCGTCGTCCCCCACAGCGAGTTTCGGCCCTTTGCCCTCTGCAGTGTGGTGGGCTCCCGTCCTGTCCTCCTCCAGGTCCTCATAATGAGCCAGGTTGACCTTCAGGCGGCTGCAGAGCTGCTCGTCAACAGCCACGTCCTGCAGGGAAAGCTCTCCGCAGGACAGCCCCGAGGCGTGGCATGAGCGTATGGCCATCAGGACCTGGTACAGAATGAACAGAACCTTGGCGTTGCTGTTGGCCAGCTTGGCCGGGCTGTAGGTGAGGATGTCATGGAGGGAGTAAAGAGTGTAGGGCAGGACCACATAGAGCACTTCCCCCGACTCCAACAGACCCTCCACAGGGAGCACGTTGGGACAGAGGTCGGCAAGGGGTCGGGAGGCTGAAGAACTGGACGGGAAGGGGCACTCCCTCTCCTTCTCCCTCGCCGGTGAGAGCGAAGGAGAGACCCTGTCAGTAGACACGAAAGGGCAGCCGAAAAGTGTCCGTAAAGCCTGCCGCACAGCATCTACTGCAAGTACCTGGCTGTGCTCCACAGCGCCTCCGTATGGTCGCACGTGAATGCGATGAGCCTCGCGCCACAGGTTCCTGCAGAGGGGCAACACACAGACAAGGAGTGAGACGGCAGAACTAAATTTGGGTTCAAATAAAAACAAGACGCATTACCAATTTCCTTAATAAAGAAGAAGAAATAACTTGATTCTGTGATGTCGGTGACGATCCGAAATTACCCAGGATGCACCGATACGTTCTTTAGCTACGTGCTAAACCACATTTTAACAAGGAATAAAAGAGCGTGGGTGAGGCCACCTGAAATTGCACTCCGACACCCCTTGCATGAGCTTGAAGAAGGACTGCTGGGGAAAACCCTCCCCCTGGTAGCCAGGCTCCTTGACCAGACGGTAACCCAGCCTGTGTTTCCTGAGGCCCTGGACGCAGACGCGTGTCCAGCCGGGGGGCAGCTTGGCCTGGGAACGCTGCAGCAGCGTTCGCAGGTCGCCCTCGCTGGCGCCGTCATAGCGGGCGCAGCGCGTGACCCTCCTCTCCCTCAGGCCCAGGACCCAGCGGCTCGGGACCAGGACCACCAGCTCCTGGGGCCTTGGGCCGGGGCCCACCTGCCGGCGGTCCACTCCGAGGTCCCTCTCCAAAGCTTCCACGAGCCACTCCATGCTGACGCCTCTGCGGTGGTCGGGGGGGAGATGCCACCCCGGAGCCCCTGCATTCACGGGAACCCTAAACCAGGAATACTCCAGCCTCCAGAGCCCTCACGCTTCCATGGAGAGGTGCGCTGGAACATAATATAATGATAACAATAAATATTATTTATAAGATTATTATTAAATAATAATGCTTTAAAGTTGATTCAATCATTTTCTAATGGGCTGCTAGACATAGAAATACACGTTACCAAAAAATTTTACTTGAGTTGTTTTATTTTATTTTATATGCATCGATTCTTTTTAAAAACATTTCTCCAGGCACACTTTCATTTCGTACTGAATTGCCAATCTACTTTGAACATCTACAGCAACATAGTAGGTGCCTAACACCAATGAAATTCCTTCCGAGATTCCTAATTAACCTCTGCATATTATTTTGCTGACACGGCTGAACTGGCAGTCAAGGTCTGCTAGTCAAGAAAACACTCAACAACGCCGCCTTTCATTGTACCAAATTACTATTGTGTAACACAAACAGCTCGGCAACACAGCAGACTTAAAAGAGATTACATAAATCTAACAGCCAGTAATCGGAATTGGAAGCGTGACTTTGTTCTTCTTTCCAACAGTCGAGTCTCTTCCAGAGAAGGAGGAAGAGAATCAGCCAACGTCACATGTTCATTTTGACAGGAAAAATCCCCGCGAGCCCACGACATCGTCTTTAAATGATCATGTTACGGCTAGAATCCAAACTTTGTATAATACAAACGCCTACCCGATTATTTCAAATTGCTCCGTACATCACTTAATTGGGGGCAAGAATAGGCTACAAATGTGCCAAATTATAAACAAGTCAAGTAAAGATTTTATTGGTAAGGAATCTAGCTAAACCATCTAAGTTAATGCATTGCATTTAAGCACATTCACTTTAAACGTATTCGCGTGTACTGGCATTAGCCTACATATGACAATGTAAATTAAATCTTTATACACAGTCAAGCAAATTAAATAGACTTCTGCGGCGACTTCTCAGTTTGTTCTCTATCCAACCAAATGACACATACCTACGTGACATTAGTCAATATTTTCACCCAGCAAACTACCAAAACTTCACTTCTCGTTTTCCCGTGCGATGTTAAAAAATGTTACAAAAAAAAACCTAGTCAACGACGACAGCCATCTAGCTAGAGTTAGTTGGTAGGAACGTACCTCTTTTGTTGCCGTGTATCTCACAATCTGCCAAGTCCCATCTTATAATCAATGTATTGATTTCCTATGAAATCCTGGATCCTCGGCTGTTGTGTAAAGACGAAATGCAGGTAGCTTGATACTTCAGATACAGAACAAGCGCTCGACCGTGTTTCCTTCTAGCGCTATTGTAACAGTTGTGTTGATAGGAGCCATGTTGTCGCGTCGGAGACTCACGTGACTCACGAGATCCTCTCCCTCCCTTTTTGCCCTCTCATGTGACCCGTCTTTCAGCGGTACTGCTCTGGCAGACCTGTGATACTGTACTGTAATCCGAAGTTTACCGACTTCACTACTTTTGACTGGAGTACAACTACAACTATATGCACCTTAAACGAAATACACAGCTCTGCAACGATATATATTCTGGTTCAGATTTTTAAAAAAATGATACCCTCAAAACCGAAGCGCTCTGCTAGGAAAAAATCTGTCCCGCTTAGTCTTTGTGCTCGTTTCAAGGATCATATTTACAGCATATTTAAACTAAATTAAAATGAAACCGTTCGCTCACTGTTTTTCAAAACTGTGTTCGCATGCACATTGGGATGATTATCAGTTGTGAGCACTCTGGGTCGCCCTACCCGAACGGGGCAGCGAGTCTCGTTTCCAAAAGGTTGTGCTTTTATAATAACAATGACAAAGATTATTTGTTAAACATCTCTCCATGAGGAAAATTTGCTCCTGTTGCTTTTGCCGTATCAGGAAAAATAAAAGTGGACACAAGATAATTATAAATAAAATAATAATAATTTAAAACAATCGCTACTACACTTTGCATGATACCGAAGTTTAAAGCGAACTACTAATTGTGCTGAATTGCCAGCACATAATTTTACTAAACTATACAAATCGCAACTAAATAAGTGTCCATGATAATCTTTCAAAAAACGTTGTAAACATTTTGCTGGATAGTGCATTACATGTTTACAGAGGAAGACCTGAGCGTTCATTGTTTCAAACGTTACAGGCGTATGTAATGATGTAAGTACTAATGTATCCATTAGATGGCACTATAAGATTTTCCAAGTTATGTGGACCCGGGGCGTGTGTGTGTATATATATTCACAACAACCCCTGCGTAAATTGCATTGCAGTCTATGCAGTTCTAAAGGAGAACTTACTTATAATTGTATTATAATTTATTTGTCGCCATGATTTACTGACAAAGGCCATTAAAATTGCTTACGTGTTGTGGGCTTCTATCTGGAAGATTATGTCACTCAAGTAAAAATGGGGGGGGGGTCCGGAGCTACTTTTACCATTGAAAAACTGACAAAGGGGAAACTCACAACTTAGGACACTATTGTACGACGGTCGGAAATAACACTATTTTGAAAATGGTTGTGCATTGTAGATTCATGAACTGCTCACTCACCTAATGGTAAACACCGGGATACTGTAAAAGCCTGAGGATATCAACAAGTTAATTCCTTAGTACAGTAGTACAGTATTCTCACACTACTTGCTGAAGAGCTTTAATCTCAAAGTCAGCTAGTAAACTTAGTTTTTAGATCAGATGTCCGACTTCTAGGCATATCACACCTTCCAACACATCCATTCTTACAAACGTATTTTATTATTCGTGAATTACTCATATCCGTTCATGATTACATCAAACGTCTGTTGAGACCTGTGCAACTCTATGTTTTCATGCATTTTCTATGGAAGTATGACCAAGGTGAATTTAGTCTGGAATGAAATCAAAACTTTGACGACCGGCTCACAAAATTGTGTTTAGTGTAACATTTCTTCTAATCACGAAAATAAACTATTTAAAATACTTTTTTTTTTTGTTAATTGTGACATGCTGGTCGTCAGTATTTCGATTTGATCCCAGCCTTGGTCTCGTTTAGTTTAATTTAATCCCGATTAATTGAAAATTAAATATTTGATTTTAACAGTGGTTCTCTCCGCTGTCCATTGGCTTGTTACTCAGAAGAGTATCCTCTTGAAGTCGATATAACAACATGACATAAACATCATAGTCTGGCTCATGGTCAGGTAGATTAAAACCTACAACTACTCATTTAGTGTTTAGGTACATGAGATAATCGATCAAGAGTATCCGGTCGAGATTTTCAGAAACGTCCGGGTGTCCTGTTAGTGGTTCAGTAGAATACTCCCCCACCGCTACGCCGCCACCTCTCACTCTCTCTGGCGTTCTCCCTCTCTCCCTCTCTCTCACTCTCTCCCATTCAAGTAAAACGGCCTCGATTGCATACAACTTTTGTCGCAACAGAAGATGCCACCTTCAATGAATTCGTTGTGGAAGCTGAAGAATGTGATAATTATCTTCTGTTCTCCCTTTCTGCTTCTCCCTTTACCGCTCCTAATAAGAACCACGGTAGGTAAATACGTTTTTCAAGAAAATGTTTATTATAAAAGTTATGTTACGTTCTGTATGCATTTTTGTGATATACACTATTTAAAAATACTGGACCAGAAGAGTTTCACTTAAACACGAATGAATGGCTGGATTTTTATAACGGTGTGAGATAAATTAAGTTTAAATAAATTAAAGAGGATGTCAGCTGCTAACTAAATGTACTTTGAATAATCGCACACAACGTTTTTGGTGCATCGTACATTGCATTTAGGGATACCTTATATCTTTAATTAGGTTTGAATTAATAATAAATTATGTGTCATCACTGGTAATAAACATGCCACATACTGGGAGACTGGTTTTATAATACCACTACAAATATTAGTTTCCGGTTGCTGCTTATAACTGTGATACCCAATGTCAGTGACTCCTGATTAGAGAACAGAAGATCTCTGACAAAATAACTTCTGCCTTTTGCCAAACGCCAGACTTTTAGACTTTAAACCATGAGACACGTCAGAACTGCTTTTTTTCTGCTTTGACACAAATATATTGTGGGCTTAGGTTCAACCTGTTAAAATCTCTACCCTGGGGGGGTTGGGGGTCCAGAGCTTCTTTTGTCATTGAAAGACTGACAAAGTTTTGTACGATGGTCGGAAATAACACTATTTAAAAAATAGTTGTGCGTTGTAGATTCAAGAACTACTCACTCACCTAGTGGTAAACACAGGGATAGTGTCTGCCCGAAAAAAGAATCATCCCTGTGAAGAGAAAAATGTTTCAAACCATAATACATTTTTTAACCACCTCCCGTGATAGTAGTGGAGAGTGGTTTGGCCAAAGAATGGTATTCATCTCGAATAAACAGAGATCAGTGCACACACATTGACACACAACATTCTACTTCTTTAAATGTTCCTAATGTCCATCACACGTGAAAGGGAAAAGTTAAGAATCTGATTCTGGTTCTGGTTCTGGTATCCCTTCGAAAATGCTAAGGAAGTAGTACTGGACTAATAGTGGATTTTATTCACTCGTAAATTGACAACAAAATGGTGAGTTTGTACACCCAATTTCCTAAAATAAAATCAGACAGAATTAACATTTAACGGCGGCTTATAACCTGTTTGTTAGGGGTGTGCGTGTGCGTGACTGTGTACGTGTGTGTGACCATGTACGTGTGTGTATGTGGGTGTGGGTGTGTGTGTGTATGTGCGTGTGTGCTTGCGTGTGTGTGTGTGACTGTGTACGTGTGTGTGACCATGTACGTGTGTGTATGTGGGTGGGTGTGTGTGTGTGTGTATGTGCGTGTGTGCTTGCGTGTGTGTGTGATTGTGTACGTGTACGTGGATTTAAGAATGCACGCATGCCACATGATTCCATGTGTGAAATGATGAGCGTCAACGCGAAATCGACATCTTGGCAACTGCGCACAGCAATGCTCCAATGCGAACAGTGGGTAATTACATAGCGCAGGTGTGGGGAATACGCTGCTGCCGCGGGGCGTCTCAATCTCAGCGTGCATGTCTCCTGCAGGAGGCGGGCTGCGCTTATGTGGTGGCCCTGATGGCGGTGTACTGGTGCACAGAGGCCCTGCCCCTGGCAGTCACCGCGCTGCTGCCCGTCCTTCTCTTCCCTCTGCTGGGCATCATGCAGTCCAAGGAGGTAGGACAACTGCACCAGGGTGTGGATGTGCTCTCGGCCTCCACCCCTCTACACCTGTGGGAAGGGAACGCTCTCTTGTCGTTTTTTTTAAATGTCTGTGTCCTTGCTGGCCGTGTGTCCCAGGTGTGTATGCAGTACATGAAGGACACCAACATGCTGTTTGTGGGGGGGCTGATGGTGGCGGTGGCCGTGGAGCACTGGGACCTGCACAAGCGCATTGCCCTCAGAGTGTTGCTCATCATGGGGGTTCGGCCAGCTCTGTGAGTGACCTCCCGCCTGGTCTGCCTTCTCTCCCGCCCCTCTACACCTGCCTTCCTGCAGGGACAGGTTTCCACAAGACGAGAGGACCCGAATGAACACGGAAATTGGCACAGAAACTCGTAAAGTGATGAGTCGGACGGGAGAAAACGCTGGTTTCGTTTTGATTGCGCAACATGTTCCGGACAACCACTCTGCGATGCCTTCGGCTTCTTGATTAGTTTTATAGCCTAATTGTTGGCATTAGCGATTTCTCCTTCTCAACGGCGATGCCAGCTAGCAGGTGCCCATGCAGCCGAATGCCAGGAAACACTAGTTAGCCATGAGCCATGAGAAGTCCTGTTGACTGATGGCCCCCACAGCCCAGATGGCACTCTGCCAATGTCAAAGTAACCAGCGGCAAATTATGTGATCTGGATTTCAACTTGCAAAATCCAGATCACGGGGCTTAGTTTCTGCTCAGGTGTCTGTAATAGACTGATCCGCATGGGAGGCCGGCACGAATCCTGAAGAAACAAACACTCCTCCAACAGAAATGTTTTGCAGAGGAGTTATATCTGTGAAAAGATTTCCAACCTGTGTGTGAAATTTCAAATCAAATGAAATAGGAGGCGAAGGGAACGAGAACCAGCATGCACGCCGAGTGCCTCTGTGAGTCCAAAGCTCACGATTGTGATCGTGCTATCCTGTGCGCCTCACCTGGCCCATTTATCGTCCTCAGCCTGATGCTGGGCTTCATGGCCGTCACGGCCTTCCTGTCCATGTGGATCAGCAACACGGCCACCACTGCCATGATGGTGCCCATCGTCCAGGCGGTTCTGGAGCAGCTGAACAACAGTGAGGGCGAGGCGCTCCAGACACTCTGCACCCACGAGAGCGTTGACCATCCCAGGGGAGAGGACAAGCAGCCCGTGGAGCAGAGAGAAGGACAGGGTGAGTGGGAGTAACTGAGAGACTGGGGAGAAGTAGCCAGGGTTCGAATAACACTGATTTTATTTTGGGGGGGCGTGATGAATTTCCAAAAACATTGGCAGTTAGATGAATATTATCAGAGAGCCCGGCCCCAGATTATGTTTTTGAAAACTCACAGGTGAGCTCTGGTGTCTTTTGGAGGTACTTTGCTCCCGCGAGCTCCCCGTTTTACAAACCATGAGAGGTGTGCATGTAAGCCAAGGCAAACCTGGACAAAACCGGGGTTATCAACAGGCAAGGGGTGGTTTAGGAGAGACCAAGTGAACATGGCTAATAACTGGGGCGAGCAGGGTTGGAAAAGGTAGGGCATGAAACAGTTCTGAGGTGACATGAAAACGTTTTACAGGAACAAGAGCAGGAAGTCAGTAAACAGACAAAGCGGAATGAATGTCCCCCTCTGTTACCCTCTCCCACCTTCCTCTCCACAGTGGTAGTGAGCGGAATGAATGTCCCCTGTTACCCTCTCCCACCTTCCTCTCCAAAGTGGTAGAGATCGGAATGAATGTCTCTTGTTCCCCTCTCCTGTTCCCCTCCCCTGTTAGCCTCTCCCACCTTCCTCTCCGCAGTGGAAGTGAGCGGAATGAATGTCTCCTGTTCCCCTCTCCTGTTCCCCTCCCCTGTTACCCTCTCCCACCTTCCTCTCTGCAGTGGTAGTGAGCGGGCTGGCCGTGTCCCCGGCGGAAGCAGCCGAGAGGAGGAGAATGTGCAAAGGCATGACGCTGTGCGTGTGCTACGCGGCGAGCATCGGGGGTACCGCCACCCTCACCGGAACTGGCCCCAACCTGGTGCTCAAGGGCCAGATGAACCAGTAGGTGCCCTGGGTCTGGAGCTCCCAGCTCCCATCACCTGTTGATGCCTCCTGGGAAATTCTAGGAAATTGTCTCACCCCTTGTTTCCGGTTCTGAGTTCATGGCATGGGGGTGGTGGGGAGACGGGGCAGTGTAGCGATCCTGAATCTTGATCTGAAGCCTTGCTAAGAGGTGTTAACTTTGCTGCCATTGGCATGGGAGAATGGATTTTGAATCTCGCCCTGGCAGGAACCCCCTGGACATTACAGTAAATAATATACACTCACCGGCCACTTTCTTAGGTAGACCGCTTCAACTGCTCGTTTACATATTTAATCAGCCAATCACATGGCAGCAACGCAAAGCATTTAGGCATATGAACATGGTCAAGACAATCTGCTGAGGCTCAAACCAAGCATCAGAATGGGGAAGAAAGGTCATTTAAGGGACTTTGAACTTGGCATGGTTGTTGGTTTGATTATTTCAGAAACTGCTGATCTACTGGAATTTTCATGTACAACCATCTCTAGGGTTTACAGAGAATAGTCCGAAAAAGAGAAAAAATCCAGTGAGCGGCAGTTCTCTGGGCGAAAATGCCTTGTTGATGGCAGAGGTCAGAGGAGAATGGCCACACTGGTTCGAGCTGATAGATAGGCAACAGTTACAACTGAGGTACGCAGAAGAGCATCTTTGAACGCGCAACACGTCGAAATTTGTAGCAGATGGGCTGCAGCAGCAGAAGACCACACCGGTTGCCACTCCTGTCAGCTAAGAACAGGAAACTGAGGCCACAATTCGCACAGGCTCACCAAAGTTGGAGAATAGAAGATTGGAAAAACGTTGCCTGGTCTGATGAGTCTCGATTTCTGCTGTGACATTCAGATGGTAGGGTCAGAATTTGGCGTAAACAACATGAAAGCATGGATCCATCCTGCGATCCTGCCTAAACGGTTTAGGCTGGTGGTGAATTGGTGTTTCTTGGCACACTTTGGGCCCCTTACCACCTTGTTTGCAGCTTGTTTGCAGTCATGTGATTCTGATGAGGCGCAAAATTCAGATGGCGGGCAGGAAGTGAAAAGCAAAATGGATGAGATGGAGGAAAGTCCGCACTGCTCTAGTTTAGACGCTATTACGGGAGAAAGGTATAAACAGAAAATCACAACATATGTTGGACGTGATCCTTATGTTGTGAAGAGGAGCGATTTTTCAACTGAATTAAATAATACTTGCCTGCCATCGAGGCGGTAGATATAAGCAACTACCATGTCCTCCAGACATCCTCTCGAATACGCGATGCTTCTGACATGGGCTTACCTTTCTGATAACCGAGGTTAACTGTAGGAGCCCAGTCTACAGACTCAACATCGTTTAAAGCACCAGGGCAGCCTAAAGAGAACAACCCCGTAGCATTAAGGCTTTGTAGTTAGCTTTGCTAGCGTCACGCATTTTTGTTTAGTTACAGAGGTACAAGCTAAAACAAAGAAAAGAAAAAAACTACTACTCTAACTTTACAAAGTACGGAAACAGCTAAACATAAACATGAACATAGCCACATAAGTTGTATTAACTTACCTTTGATGAAGTGGTCACTGCACGCCCGAGCATTATCCAACTCTGCTCCCCCCGACTGCAGACACAGGTTTACTACAAGCCATTTTTTCCGCTGTTTTTCAGTCAATTTCTTAGTATTTTTCCCCATTATGAACAACTTCTGGTACACAATAAAAGCTCCTTGTGGTTTCTCGGTTTGATAGATTTGAGCAACCGAAAAACGACACAAAACATAGGCATGGGGAGTTTGTGATAGTGCTTCCTATGTAGAAAATCACTTCCTGCCCTCCATCTGCATTTCGAGCCACAGCAACGCAGCGATGTGATGTCATGTGCAAACAAGCATCGTTTAAACGCCACAGCCTACCTGAGTATTGTTGCTGACCATCTCCACTCATTTATGACCACAGTGTACCCATCTTCTAATGGCTACTTCCAGCAGAATAACATGCCATGTCACAAAGCTCACATCATCTCAAACTGGTTTCTTGAACATGACAACGAGTTCGCTGTACTCAAATGGCCTCCACAGTCACCAAGATCTCAATCCAATAGAGCACCTTTGGGATGCGGTGGAACGGGATATTCGCATCATGGATGCAACTGCGTGATGCTATCATGTCAATATGGACCAAAATCTCTGAGGAATGTTTCCAGCACCTTGCTGAATCTATGCCACGAAGAATTAAGGCAGTTCTGAAGGCAAAAGGGCCGGTGAGTGTATCTTTGAGGTACCATCACCGTGTAACTCAGCTTTGCATGAGGTTTTGATCATGTGATTATGTATTTGAGAGTTTATTGGTGGATTAATTCAGATGAAATGACTTGACATTGACCTTTCCTCCTAATCCTGTGTCTCCAAGGCTGTTCCCTCAGAACGGCGATGTCATCAACTTTGCCTCGTGGTTTGGGTTCGCCTTCCCTAACATGATCCTGATGCTGATGATGGCCTGGCTCTGGCTGCAGTTCGTCTTCGTGGGGTTCAAGTGAGTGTGCCGGTTACGTAGCGCACGCAAACGGAAAACCTCAGAGAGGTTAAGGAACGACAGAGGAAACGTTGCCGACAGAACAGACATTAGAATCACACAATCGGCCATCTTTTGTAACGTTCGTGTGAGTAAATAGGGAAAAAGCAAGACTTGCAATAGCAGAAAAAAGGGGGGGGAAACAAACAGCTGTGTTTTTTTAGGACAACAAACTGTTTGATATCTTTTCCAAACTGTGAAAAAAATAAAGATAAGAAAGACTTTTCCTCTCCCAGCTTCAGGAAGACGTGGGGCTGTGGGACTGTAAAATCAGAGAAGGAACTTTCTGCGTACAACGTGATCCAAGAGGAGCTCCGTCGTCTTGGCCCCATGTCCTTTGGGGAGCTGAGCGTGTTGGTACTCTTCACCCTGCTGGTCCTGCTCTGGTTCACCCGTGACCCAGGCTTCGTGGCTGGTTGGGCCACATACTTCTTCAATGCAGACGCTGAGTATGTACTCCAGCGGAGCTCCGCCGGACGCTGACAATTAAATCAAAGAGACGCTGCCCGTCAGTGGACAGCCACAGTTCCGACGGCCGGACTTTCGTAATTTGCTCTGTGCTATCTATCAGTTCATCCGCTATTTCCACTCCATTCTAGATGACAGATACACACGTAGGTTCTGGACATGAAGTACATTTGAGAATGAAATGCTGTCATGGCTTTATTAAGAGCTGATGAAACAAATTCTAGTCACGTACATGTGGGAAACACGCCCATTGCATACATGTTTACATGTAGGTCCCATGTTCATGTTGCTTGAATCCCCTACTTGATGACCTGTAAGCGGACAGAAGAGGGCACGAGAGGGGTGATTTGGGGTGGGTGATGTCCCTTCACTTCAGCCTTTGAGCCTGACCTTCCATCCCCGGCCCTGCAGGTATGTGACAGATGCCACGGTGGCCATCTTCATCGCTGTGCTGCTCTTCATCCTTCCCTCCAAGGCACCACGGTTCTGCTTTGCGACGTCTTTGGAAACCGGTGGGCCGCGTTCAGACATCTCCCAGACTTCACCTCCACCTGTAGGATAGAAAGCTGGAGGAGAGACAGACAGCTTCCGCAGTGTAGAAAGTGTTCAGCAAGAATATCTTGAATGGGATTTTTCTCTAGTAAACAAACATACAGTTAACATTTCACCATTCAATGTCAGTGTGTGCTGTTGTTTACATTCTGTACCTTTAATGTAATCAGATTTGCAGTTATGTGTTTCATTTGACTTGGAGACACGCTTATTTAGAGTTTAAGCAACAAAGATGGACACTTCAAGGTGCTGATTGTTTTTGTTTTCCGACTTGTTGTCCTTATCTACAGAACCACAGACGTCAAGGGCCCCCACACCAGCCCTGCTCACCTGGAAGGTGGTCCAGAAGAAGATGCCCTGGAACATCGTACTGCTGCTTGGGGGAGGGTTTGCCCTAGCCAAGGGTTGCGAGGTGACCATCTGTATGTGTGTGTACATGCATGTGTATGTGTGTGCCTGTGTGTGCACGTGTATGAGCCCCTGCATACGTCTTTGTCTGTGTACAAGATTGCATGCATGTGAGAGTGTGAGTGTGTGTGTGTGCATGTGACTGGACGTACGTTTTTTTTTATTGTGAGTGTGTGTGTGTGTGTGTGTGTGTGTGTGAGTGTGTGAGTGTGTGAGTGTGTGTGTGTGAGTGTGTGTGTGTGTGTGTGAGTGTGTGAGTGTGTGTGTGTGTGTGTGTGTGTGTGTGTGTGAGTGTGTGTGTGTGTGTGTGTGTGTGTGTGTGTGTGTGTGAGTG
>JAOVYW010000032.1:5049859-5090536 GCA_025775045.1 Hiodon tergisus
GTATGTTTGTGTTTGTGTGATTGCGTTTGGAGAATGTTTAGTCATGGTGTTACTTGGGTTAGTAACTCTGCTTTGGCTTATGCTTGTAGTGGTGTGGATTCGACTTGACATGGCAGTCGTGATTTTCTGCTAGGCACTCCGCTGTGTATTTAACAGTGGAAGAAACACTGAACTGTATCTGTGTGTAAACACCTGTGAAATTCCCCTTACTCTGTTCTCTCCACCATTTCCACTTTTAAGAGGAGGCCCTGAAGGTATTAAAGGCAGCCATGGACCAGGCCGGTCGGATCTTGACAGACACACACCCGGTACAGGGCGAGCTGGCTGACATGTCTGCCAGGGCACATGCTGTCATGGGTGAGTCATCTGCGAATGGGGGGGAAAAAAAACAGCAGTTACCAGGAGTGATCAAAGGATTATCAGCTGTCACTTAGGTAAATGTTGTGGTTTCCCATCCCCCTGCAGGCCAGTGGCGGCAGGCTGCAGCACAGCTCTCCCGCAGTGTGGCGGCCGTGCGTGCCCAGTACGGCGGGGACAGTGCCGAGCTGGGCCGCCAGCTCTTCAAGCTGATACAGCTGCACTTCAATGGGTGAGTACCTGGTCAGGAAATCCGCACTTTTACTACTGTATGTGATGTGCAGTCCCATCCAAAGAGACACCAGTCTGTCGGGGTTTTGTAATGTAGGCGTTTAACTTATTTGCATTTGTTTGCTGTTAAGAGGAAACAAGCAACTGATAAATGAACTTATGAAATGCAAATGTGCTCATATGTTATGAGTGATATAATATAAAATTGTACAGACTCTGACGTTGTATGTTTAGTCTCTCACTCGCGCTTTCTTTTAATTCCCACATTAAAAAGGCTATGCACAATGTGTACTTAAAAGTGAGATATAGATTTTCCCCCCTACACCACTTTTAGTAAGTTTGAAGAATTGACCTCGATGCCAGATTTGGAAATCAATGAGACGGGTAAAGATTTTGCTCTTATTTTAGTTCACGTATTTGTCTACCAGGGTGTGCAGGGTGAAAATGTGATCAGATGTGCGGTAATTTGGAAAAAGTCCAATATGGGTTTTACTCAAGACATAATTATTAGTAAAGAAGTCAATAGGCCTTGTGTTTGATGTTACAATAGAAAATGTAACCCAGATTACCGTTTTACACAACAGAATGTAATTTTGTGTTCAGTGTGTTTTAGCGTCTTGTTTAAAATGCCATCTGGCCCACAGGCTTTTCTGTGTTTCAGGGCTATCTGCTTCTCCTGTAATTCTTGATCTGTTATTGGCTGATCCAATGGATTTGGATAGTCTTTCCATGTTATTTAGTTTTTCACAAAATTGGTTTTGTCCTGGATTGTTTCTTGTCTTGCTATATCATTTTTCACAATGATTCTTCCATATATCTCCATTTTGGATGGCATTGGATGACATCGACTTTTATTTTATTTTTTGGATGGTAGTTTTTATATTTAAGTGTCTCGCAATAATTAAAGTGTAGGTCTTGGCTCTCTAGTCGCCTGTGTAATTTTTCTCCTATTTCTGTAGAAACAATTTTTCATGATTTCTTTTTCATGGTTTTATTTTTTGAGAATGTTAAATTGGGCATTGATGCCAAATTATCGAAAATGGTTTCCTCTACAGCTGAGGAATTTTATTGCTACAGTGAGTTTTAGCCATAAAGGTATCGTGGTAATTTGATTTCTTCTTTTTTTGGTGTTATTTCTATGGACTTTTGGGTCCAACTGTAAGATATACTGGTATTGTACAGTTTACTGGGCTGTCTGCTCTATTTAGAAACATAGTCATTTGGCTGTGATCTGACAGAGGTGTTAGTAGCTTGAAATCAGCCTAAATCTGTGATTGCATAATCTATGGTGCTACTGCCAAGGGTTGAGCGATAAGTTTACTGCCTGAAGTCCCCTCGTAAACTCCCATTGACAATGTAAGGACACAGGCTTCCACAGAGCTGCAGAAGTAGCTTTCCTTTTGTGTTAGTGTTTCTGCCCTAGTTATTTCTGGAGGGAAAACATTATTGCACATTATTTCCAGTTATCCCCCTGTTGAGCTTGAAGTCTGGTTCTTCACCAGCATTTAGGTACCCACAGATCAACACATTTCCCTGGGCCAGGAAATGTTTAACGTCCCTTTCAATACTAGGGGATATATTTGTTATAGTAAGGGGACTTTTCTCCTTTTCCTAAGTTTTGAGTAAGCATGTTGTAATTTGTTCCATGTTAGCATTCCTCCCTAGTCTCTACCCTGGTTCACTCCTTTTAATCCAGTGGATGGGACTACCCACTCTCGGAAGCCGGGGTGAAAACCAGTGGGCCTATGTCCTCTACACCATCTTTCCTGTAGAATTAGAACATATTTTATATCTTTCATAAACTCTCTTCAAACCAAATACTGAAGAGCTCAGGCTCAGGGTCTGACTGCAGAGGGCTCTAGATGTGGGGGGGTGGGGGCGTTGTTCCGGTAGTTCCATGTTCCATTTCTGTTGAGGAAGTCCAGGTCCAGGGAGTGACGTTGGGCCAGATGGATGTATGGTGGAAGCTGGAAGTCCTTCTTTGAGTTTTGAAAGTGTGGCAGGCTTCTGTCTCTGCTCTAAGAGAAGATTCTATCTAACTGTCACTGCTAGCTTTAGCAGAATACCGTATTTAACAAAGTTAAAAAAAAAAGTTTTCCAACAGTGACTGGATTTTCTGGTCACGGCTAATAATAATAATAATAATGAGATTTGATGAGATATTAAAGTTTCTCATTTTAAAATGACAACTTAATAAAAGGAGGTCATGCAGATCATTCTCTGTTCTCTCTTTCTCTCTCTCTCGCCCGCCCCCCTTAGTGGGGAGCCCCAGCTGGCCCTCACTTTTTTCCCTGAGGCCCGTCGTCTCCTCTCACTGCACTGTGGACCCCTGTGTGAAGAGCTGGTGGAGCTCTGTGCCATGGAGGACTGCCTGCAGGGGGTGCTGTGAGTCTCACTGCATAGGAATACTGAGCAGGTGACTGAGTGTTTGACTGTCGGTCACATGGGAGGATCGATTAGCTCTAACACCACTACAAGCAATAGAATGGTGCTTGTGACTTGTGATTTCAATGGTACAACTCCCGGGGGAATAAAAATTCACTTGCGCTTTACCCTGGAGCCAGAAACTCTCCGCAGTCACCACTAAATATTCAACTACATTAATGTGTCAGACAAGAGTGTCTGCTAAACAGATCTACAATGTTGGAAACTGGATGTGACTGCTGTGTGGTCAGCTTAAAATATATAATAAAGTAATTCGGAGCCTTCTGTTGTACTATGTGATGCCACACAACTTCTCCTACGCTTACTCACTTAATATTAACCACATGTGCTTTGAGATTCTGTACGGAGAGGGGGATTTCCTTGGGCTTTTGTTTTGTAGATGAGGCAGATGAAATGTTGGTAAGGGGGCAAGCTTCAAGAAGCTGTGGTGGGGAGGGTCAGGGATGGGGGTTGTTCATCTCCCTGTTTCTGTGGTGTCCCCGCCGGATACGTCCTAGGAATTCTGGTGGGTTCCCCCCCGATACAGATTCTAGGGCGGATGCAGTAATTTCCAGTAAACTTGGATTGGTCAGAGAGAAACGCTGGAATGGTAGGGACGTGGCAGACTGAATCAACACTCAACTATGCAAGCACTTACAACATGAAACGGGTAATTTTTCTATCGGCAAGATTTATTTTCTTCAACAATGTGTTCAAAAACTTCATTCTGCGTTTGATGAACATTCCATACTTGCGGCCTCAGGGCTGTGCACTGTCTCAACATGTGTTTTCAGTACATTACAGCTGGAAAATTTTTAAAGACAAAATAACTGGAAATAACTTGAAACTTGAGGAGGGGAATTTGTGATTGTCCAAGTAGTTCAAATAATGGAATGTGTGGGCTTCCTTATTATGTAGATTTTATCCCCCAGGGCTAATAGCTGGGGTGAGTATGGTAATACATGCATAACTGAGGATATGCCGTACTGACAGCTTGCCAAGTTGTGTATAGGTAATTTATAATGCAATCTTTCCCAGAATACACCACACCTTAGCTTGTAAAGCTGCCCAGTGTTATGAGTAGAATGTATCTGTGTTCGGCCACACCCATGCAAGAGTTGGAAACCCCTCATTGAGTGATGCGTGTAGGCGTGCTGCAGGGGCAGTCCTTCGTGAAGACAGCAGCTACGTGTCACATGCAGGAGATGAGGGAGAGTGTGGCATGCCACCTGTACAGCTAAGTGTGTATGTATGTCTGAGGTCAAATCCTTTGTACAAAGAGTGCAAAAGCGAGAGAAGAGAGAGATTGTGCTGCTTCTCAGTGTCATATGAGTATGCATGTGCAGTCCTGTTCTTGGCATATGTAGCAAAGTACCAGTTCTGCTCGCCTCACACCCAGTCCAAGTCCCGTGGGTTCAGCACCTTGCCGATGAACAGCAGTGCACCTGAGGGCTCGTCCCGCACCAGGAACAGGAAGGGGCGGTCTACACGAAAGGGCAGGTCCAGTGATTGGCCACTGGCACTTGGGGTGGAGCTGGCATATTGGCTGCCCTCAGGGGCCATCTCCATCATGGCTTTGTGACGTAGGCTGCTCAGCTTGGCGGCCTGGGTGGTGATCTTCAACAGGTCTGTATGAGTCAGCCAGTCCGACAAGCCTGGGGAAAAAGGAGGGGTTTAAGGGTGACACGGTCATGGGGGTTATTGCAAAAATGCAACAAATACACATACAAAAAAAGTCCAATTTTACTGAATACACTCTTTTTCAAGTTTCATGTATTATCTGACAAAAGCATAATACTGCAGCCTTGAAAGTGGCAATAATGTATTTGTGTAGATATATGGCATACCTTGACATTAAGGCAGATATTGAAGTCTCCATCAGCTCAAATGTGGTAAAACCATAAGCCCTTGCCTGCTGCTAGATCACGTACTTACCCATGTCTGACAGCAGGGGGAGCACATCAGTGGAGAAGCTCAGTTTGAGGACTGGGAGGGCAAGGTTGACCTGCACCGTGTGGAGGGTCATTGTGAGGTCCTGTACAAACTCAGCAGTCAGGCTCTCCTCGATAAGCGTCATGTTCTGAGTGACGTAGTCGGGCAGGAAGAAAATTGTGCTGACATCACCGTCCATCTGGACCTGAGTGATCTAGATAGGGAAAGAGATGGGTTCAGCCCTGCACCCGTTAAAAAAAAATAAAAACGTTTTCTCTCTAGCATCAGACTTATTTGTGTTTTTAAAAAAACATTCTATTCTAACATATAAACACGGTAGGTATCATTTTCTAGTGACATTTTCTTAGAGGACCTATTCTACTTTATTCCAGCAATGCTCAGCAAGTATTTTATCATCAATTTCCTTGTGAAGATCGGAATAAAGATGGATTAAAGAAAGGCTAGAAGAGACCCTCTGAAAGATTCTCAATCTACAGTACTGTGTCAGTTTAGGGTACAATCTGGTCTGTCCTTTATTTATAGATCTATCTCTGAAACCTCCAGATCACAAGGTTATGTGGAAAAATTAAGCAGTCCATGGTACTTCAACTTCAAAGAAAAAATTAAACTCACTGTACACCCAAGGTCCGGGTCGTTTCCCATCTTAACTGGGTACCTTTCCTGTTGCATCATGGGTACCCGTGTAGGTGCCGCCCCGTCTACCATGAAGTCCTCCATCTTACCACTCTGGCCGAACCGGGTCACCCACCGACCTTTGGGCCAGACAGCAAATGCACACGAGTCAGCAAGGCAATGGACATTGGACCATATTAAATGGCTCTGCTTACCTTAGCTGTTACCTTTGAAGTAGGATGCGCCCACAGGGACCACCCCTGCATTCCTAGGGAGCGGTGCAGTGAGGAGGTGGTCCACCTTGCCCCCTGTTTGCTGCTTGACCCAGGTGTTGATCTCCTTCTGGTCACGAGCCCCCCCCATCAGCGCCTTGGGCCGCACTGCATACTGCTTCTCCACTGCATTCAGGTAGTCCAATCTGAGCCGCAGCTCTGCTCACGGAGACCAGAACATGACAGGTCAACCACAACCAGGCCAGAAGTCCAAATGTCAGTGCTCTTCTAACTCCACCGTTCTCAGGTGTGTCGGTGCTTATCAGTGGGCAAGTTTGGTCCAACAGCTATAAACATAGCAGCTGACCGTGGACTGTTGGCATGCAACTCCTCCTATTGGCTGCAAATGGCATCAACAGCAAGGCTCTCCGACTCTGGTCGAACCCTGGTCCTGGAGAGCTCTAAGTGTGCCGGTCCTACAGACCTGGTTTCTGAAAAGAGTAAGAGTTGAGCAGCTGATTGTTCCAAAGGACTATGGTGACTCAAATCTGATTGGTCAGTTGAGACAGTCAAATCAATCAGCCCAAACAAACTGTCCATGATCCTCCAGAGACAGATGATTTAGAGTAATGTTTAAGGCCAGATGGATCGGGGCTCCCAAGGACAAGACATGGTGACCCACATTCTGGTATGCTGGAGACTGGAACCATATGGCACTATGGCCTAATTTGTGACCTAAACTATGTGGGGTGGTTTGACAACAGAGTGCACCTGTCCCACTAAACAACAAACTCAATAATCGTGCCTAAAATATGCAGGCATGATTTCCTGCGTGAACCTGTTAGTTCGTTGCAAAGAGTTCTTATTCTTTATAGACAGAGGAAATATCAAGCAGTGTATATTATTGCAGTGTGTGAGTATATCCTGTGTTCTATATAAATTTGCTTTTCCGAGGCAAGGGCTCAGGGACTCACTCCTCTCCAAGTAGACACGGGACGCTAAGCTCAGGCCCTTGCCCGGGGCCTGCAGGGCAGACAGTAGGCTCCGCAGGGTGTCATGCAACTGGCCGTCCTGCAGGTTGTGGAAGCGCAGAGTCCGGTACAGCTGTTTCTCCGCTTGAGTTGAAGCACCTGGGGGTGGGGGGTAAGAGAGAATGGAGATATAAAGACAAGGCCTCAGTGGCACCAGTAATCTGTTACTGTCTGTGCTGCTGCGAGTCGTAGGCAGGAAAAGGCAACAGGCAGCATGGCGGTTTAGGTACAGAAGCCTTCCTGCTAATGAACCTCCACTTGCAACTTCAGCTGTAAATGTAATAATGCTACTCCAATTTGAAGCAGTGGCAAACAGTGACATTAATGTGGGTGACTCCAAGGTAGTGGGGGGGGGGCGGTGTTGGGCTCACCCATGGAGAGCTGTGTGAGAGCAGCAGAGATGCTGACTGGGGACAGGAGGATGCTGGCCTTGGGGTCACGTGCCACCAACTGGCGGAACAGGTTGTAGCCGAAGTCAGAGGTGGCGGCACCCATTTTGGTGGTGGGCGTGGTAAACAGTTCCACCGGCCCCTCGTCCACGTTGCCCTCTTCTGGATCCAGCTGCGAGGTGGCATGTTTGTTAGAGGCCAACGAGATGGGAGCAAAGAGGAAGAAAGACATATTTTATGTTGTGGCAAGTCATTGCTCTAGCTTTACTGCTAATACTCTGGTCTGGGAAACAACACAGGTTACATTTTCTCCACCCACAATAGAAAATAAAGTAAGGAACACATGGGTGAAATGGTCATAGTGAATAATAAGAGTAATGCTTCAATGGTGGTAACTGTGTACTCTAATTTGGAGTTAGGGGTAGAGAAGGGGAATTGCAACCTCACCAACTGAGTGTGAGAGAGAGACAGGAACCCCCCCAAACACAGAAGCAGGGCTGTCCACATCATCCTGGATCCTGTTGTGAAGGGGAAAGATGAGTGTCCATACTCACATAAACTTAGAAACATATACGTACAATAACAGACAGAGAGACACACACTCAATATCACAGATGCTAACTAGTTCTCATACACACACTCATGAATCATCTGTCATATAATGCTTTCCAGAGGATGTTAACGGAAAAATGAGACCTGCCAGAGTAAACAGCTGACAGAGACAGTTCTGCCTGTCTCTCGCCCCAGGGAGCGCTGCTGTGTGTACGTGTCTGTATGAGAGATGGTGCATGAGTGTGCTTGTACGTGTGTTTGTGTGTGTCTGTGTGTACATACTGCCTCAGGAAGCTAAGCCATGGTAGCAAAAAAAAAAAAAAAAAAAATCATTTTTATCTGGATTTAAAAACCCTCTCCTTGGTTTGGCCATTAGCTTTTGATTCCGGAAGCACTTCATGGGCTTCACGGATATCTGCAATGCTAGCACATGGTTTTTTACTTTGCAGAAAGGCTACCCTACAGACAAAGCCGGGGAACAGCTTCATGACAGCCTAGGGAGCGGCTCCTGCAATTTGCAGAACCCAGCCATTCTCTGTGTAGCAGGGGGGAGCGCTGAAAAGGGGGGGTGCTCTATATACCCTAACTATCAACCCACAGCACACAAATCCAGAGACACTCCAGGAGCACGCTCAAGGTCATGTAAAAACAAACGAAGGTGTCTCAAATGTCTCCACTCTGTGGCCCCAGGATTGGTGGAGAAGTGTTTGGACAAGAGGTGCTAAGGGAGCCTTGGGAGCCACCCTCTTCCCTTCCAGCCACGCATCTGGATGTTATTAAGCTCCTCCTGGGTTATTCCTGTTGAATGAATGCCTATTCCTGAGCCAGAGAAATCCTCCCCTCCATTCCTCTTACTTTCTGCTCCTGCTGCCAGTTCCTCATATAAACACAGAGGCTCAGGCAGGTCCCCTCTGACCGCAGCCCACGACCTCACGGAACAAGCACTCCTGGCTTTTCAGTGCGTGGATAGGTTAATGCATTCCCCCAATGCCATAATTACAGTGGAGATCATTTTGAACTTTTCAACGGCTCTTGTCCCTTTAAGAAAAGAATCCTTAGACTAGATGTCTGTTCAGGAACAATGAAATCATTTATTGATGTGTTCAATAAATTATGCTCTGCCTTCGCCTCAATTTCCAGTGCTTAAAATCGGGACATATTAATGATATATATAAATTGTTCGCATTGCTCGGCTTGGATGATGTTTTTTGGCTGTGCATTAAAAAAAGTGTCTACATGTGTAAATTGTTAGGAAAATCAGTACAAAACAATGCAGTACGAGTAAATGTTGGTAAGCGTACATAAATATACGTCCACTTTGAGTTAAAACCAATAAGTACAATCTCTACTTTATTGAGCAACTTTTGTATCAAATTTATGCAGATTTAGAAGTGTTCGCGACGTGATGGTGACTGACCTGCAAGCAAGGGTCTCTTCCAAATCTCTCGCCTTCTCCGACGTAGCTGTCTCCGTTTGATTGTGCTAGAGCCTGCCCAGCCCACAGTTTTAATCCACACTCTCAGTCGCTACATCACAGATCCCACCCTGGGCTGGGCTATGACGTCGACACTTATCTGTCAGACTTTAAACTAAAGGGTTCTGGCTTCCTAACTTCTGAATTGGATGTCTTTAACTCTAAATGCGCACTATCGTAAACGCTAAAGACTAACACAACTACCAAAAACACAAACAATTTACCAAGTAGAGGACTAAAAAAAACAGGCATCCTAACGAAGCGGTTATTTAGTACATATTTGTTTTTTTATTGAATGATATCACAGTTTAAAGTAATTTCCAGCGTAACAGTAATTACATTTGCATTTTCTCTGTATGAGTATATTAATCTACCTTAACGATGGACAATGTATTTTGTGATGTTGTAAATGATAATAACAGGAAAGTCTTTGCTGAAAAAAATGAACGTTTAACGGAAATTATATAAAAATTTCTTAAGGCACACTTAATTTAATTACACTGGTTGTGGACCACTAATAAATATTTAAAGTATGGTTGCAACGGTGGGTTTTCGTTTTTAAGAATTTTTCTGCCGGTCAACAAGACGCTTGCGTTGATTCCCATATATTGCGATAGAGACCTATTTTTAACTTGGAAACCTCAGCCGGAATACAGGTCAACCTTTTGCAAAGTTTTGTCTTCACTGCGACCACGGATTTAACTGGCGCCAAACCACGGGAGTATTCTCTCGTCTTGCTGCGCACTGTGACTTGTGTTGTTTTTCTAGCCGACTAAAACTACGGAGTAGATGTTGTTCACCGTAGCCTATGTTTAAACCCCCGCCCAAAAAAAAAAAACTCGTGTAGCCCGACCGGTTACCACGGCGGACAACGGCGAAGAAACCCTGTAGAAGGTGATTTACCGATTAACAAATAATGACATGATCATCGTTTTCACTTGATCATATTGTAACGGGGATGGCTAGAAGCGCTTCCCCCGCCAATGGCTAAAGCCATCCTGGCTCCCGGGACTTTAATTGTGTAAATAGTGTGTTCTATGTGCCGGTTGTATTTGTTGTTAATGGCAAATGTGTTGTACAGTTTGTCCATGTAAAATAAGTACGTGTTGGCTAAGGTTCTGTTCCCTCACCGCGGGCGCGTACGCTAGAGCGAGTGAGGGCTTACTGTGTTTCTGTGTGCCTGTCAGTTCTTTGCACTGCTAGTTATGCCTTTGTCAAGGCGGTCGTAAGCGCATGTGCGAAATTGATTCCTTTTAAACAGTGTCGGTCTCGTGCTTGAATCCGCGCAGAGAAGTAGCATTCCGAAAAACGCTGCAATGTGTTTACCGACCACGGTATTATGATTATCGCCTTAAACAGAGGGGTCGTCTTCAAGTCGAAGCCACGTACAATTTCCTCTGTGACTAAAAGCATAGACTGTTTTCTTCAAAGTAACCAGTTCTTAAGAGTAGCTCCTCCGTTTCCCCACAGTTTAGTCTGCTGCCGTTTGATGTCCAAAGCAGTGAGTCTAAAACATGTATGGAGGTCAGTAAGTTGTGTTCTGAAGTACCTAGAGAAGAACCTCCAGGATTCAGTAAACACAATTTGTCTAATAATCCCAGAAATCTCTTTGGGAAAAGGAGACACGACTTTAATTCATGTTACAAATACAATTCAATAAGCAACAAATTCTTAAGGAAATGGACACCATTTTGTTAGTGACAAAAATAGAAAGCTTCAAACCAAAAAAAAAAAACTTTCCACGTGGTAGCACACAAATACGCTATGGTGTGGTTTATTGTTTTGGGCTGTGCGATGTGTGTGCGCATGTATGCATTTGTGTGGGTTTTTAAAATGTGCAACTCCCCCTTGTGTCTTCAATGATGCTAGCTGTAGAACTGGGTATGTTCACAACAGCTCTTCCACAGTCCTGTATCTGGTCTGCATCCTGAGGTCAGGAATCCCAAAGAAAAACAGACCTCCCCCAGTCCAGGAGCACCATTCATTAGTTTCATATGAAAGTTAACCATGCTCTAGCAGGCATCTGTGGGCCTGCCTTTGCCATCAGATGACTAAAATGCAATCAAGGCAGTGGAAAACAAAAGTACAAAATTTGATCATTACATTTTCATTTAATGTAGTTGAATGCATTTTAGTCATTTTCGGCACAAGTCACAACTGTACATTTAAATGGAATTTAACAATTTGGGGGTGGGGAGTTACACAGTAAAACAGATGCACCCCTCAGCTACAAAGAAACCTGCTATACACCAATTTATGTAGATTGGCAATTGCAGGAAAAAAGAAAAAGAAAATCTGGATTGGTCGCTTGTGCTCCCTTGGCTAGAAAAAGACAAAAAACAAAAACAGCAGCACGTTTTCCCAAGTCAATCACATCTCCCTCATTCATAGTCAGTGTAGCTCCTACTCAGGCGAGCCATCAAAGTGGCCGCTGTCGACAAAAGGCAAGGTGCCATTGCCAGGGCTGTCGTTCTGCATAGCAACTGCACCCGGGTTGGGATTGGCAATCACTCCAAGGAAGACAGGTGTATAGGTCTTGTCATCTACTAGGGCAAAGAAAAAGGGTTGGTTGACCGTGAAGGTGGGGTTGGAGCGGTTGATGATCACAGCAGTGGCGGCAGCAGCCTCCGCCCCTTCCTCATGCAGCTCTAGGCTTGATTTATGGCGGACGCTGGACACCTGCAAGGGCCCGTCTGCGATGCCAGAGAAGTCAGGTGAAGAGAAGAGCTGCCTTAGGCCTGGGAACAGAGAAAAGTTGAGGGAGTCAAGGGGTTCCTGTAGTTTTTAAAACATCTCCTGAAAGCCTATAGTACAGCAAGTGAACATGTAGCCTGCTGGATTTCCCCTCTTAGGGCTACCTTACCCATGCTGGCCAGGGCATCGCGGAGCTCCTGGTCGTACTCCAGCTTGAACTTGGGCAGCTTGACCTGCATGTTGGTCTCACGGGGCAGGCGGGCATACAGTTCAGAGAGGTCGAGCCTGGCAGCAAGGGCAGTCACGTTCACTTTTCCCGACATTGGCATCACCACCAATAGACTTAACTGCTCCTTGAAGGGGAACCGAGCTACCTGCACCAGACAGGGAGAAACAGGGTGGGTGAACACAAGAAATCTGAATAAAATGGGAGATAGGAATAGAAGTTCATGGAAAAAGTGATTAAAACTTAATGCATTATACAAATTCACAAAAGTTTAAAACGCAAAAAACACCTGACACATTTACACAGCTACTGCAAAGAACAGTGGGGCAAACAAGAACCCTGCCCATGCAAGAGACAAAGATGCGGGGTTGACAGCAAGCCCACCTGGGCGCCCAGCTCAGTGTCCACAAGCAGGCTGAGCGGGTATTTGGGACCCTTCATCATGTCGACATGAACTGCATTCTTGCCATCTATGTAGAAGGGCTCCCTGGAAGTGAGGCGAGGATCAAAGCGAGCCTGCCATTCTCCTGAGTGGAACAAAAACCGAGTCAGGGCCAGAGTGTTTGGGACATTCAAAAACCAAATTTATACAAATGTATGTAGTGTGCATCAGTGACAGATGATTCTTCACAATGAGAACAGCTGACTGGAACACAGGATCAAGCTTACCTTTGAAATGGACAGCATTTACAAGCATGAGAACCACTTGTGGCGGGAGGCTGGATAGAAAGTTGGTCACCTGGCCCTTGGTGGCATTTTTCACCCACTCATTGACTTCCTCCAGACAAGTTAGTGACACCGGCTCAGATGAATACATGCGCACGGACTCTTCTACAAAGGCTGGCTTCACCTCGAACCCTACCCAGATCGATGGACAAAGGGGCAGGTTTTAGCGGTTCCACTGAGTGAAACTCACCCTTGCCAACTGGAGCTGGTTCACCCATCCAGCAATGATAAAAATTTGTACTTGGCTAAAAAGTAAAGGCAATGAAGAATAAAATAAACAGACACTGCAGCCCTCAAGGACCAGGATTTGCAAGCCTGCTCTATAGCGTCCCAGCCGTCATAAACCCAATTGACATTCCCCCCCCCCCCCCAAAAAAAAAAAAAAAAAAACATTCTAAAACCCTCATCCCCTCACTGTCTCATCTCACCAGGTTGCACGTAGATGCGCGAGGCCACCTGCAGGGCAGCGCCCTCAAGGTGGTGGACCAGGCTTTGGAGGGCCCACTGATAGCAGGGCAGGGTGTCAGCATGCAGTGAATGCAGTAGCATAGCCTTTGTCTCGTTCACTGCCCCTGAGAAAAGGAAACGGGTGCATGTCAATCAACTGATGAGATTTTGCGCTCCCACATTGCTTTCAGGGGCATAAATACAGGCAAGTGTCAGGAGACAATTAGTACTGTAAAGCTAACACCTGCAGCCTGTGGAGAGCTCATCTTTGTGACAAACTTATGTTGAATAATTTTTACAGAGTATAAAAGTTGGGCAAGTAAAAACACACCTGCATGCATAACCACAACATGCTTGTAATAGACTTCACTCCACTTTACTGAATGTGTAACATTTACACAAGCTCTCACAAATCTGGTCACCTCAGATATTAATATCAATGACCACCATACCTAGTGCCAGCTGTGACAGGGCCAGGGAGATACTGAGAGGAGACACAATCACATTGGGCTGGTCCAGCCCAGGCTTCAGGTTCTCCAAGAGCTGCAGGCCCAGCTTCATGATAGCACCCCCAACAGCCTGCTTGGCCTCTGGACTGAACTGCCAGGTTTCACAGGTGGCGTTTATGGGGGCTGTGATGGGTGCATCAGGAGGCACTGTGGTTCCCAGAACCTGAGGAATAAGGGAGGCATCAGAAGTTATTCATTTTACACCCATTATTTTAAAAAATGGAACCTTAACTTGAAAATGTGCAAAAAAGTGAACCATTTAAAATCCAATCTATAGGCCCATAGTTTAAACAAGCGATTGGTTGAGAATAAATGCATTATGTACAAATACAACTTTGCATAAACAGGCAAAGAAGCAAAGTTGATTTATAAATGTATATTTAATTTATTGCAAAATGGATTTTGCCCAATACTGGCTACACATGCACTGTGTGCAAGAGTAAGATTCTTTGGAAACACATCACTCCTGTGACTTCAATAAAGCCAATCTTAAATCATAAGAAGGATCAAGATTTGACGGAGCACTTCGGAGGCTAGCTTGAGAGGAGAAAGGGCCTTACGTTCCATTCTTGTAGGCTGAGCAAAAACAGCAGGAGTGCAAGTAGGCGGGTGTCCATGTCCTCTCGATCAGCCTGAAACAAAAACCCTTGCTGAGGAGCTGGTTTTAAAATTAATGATGGCGACTTGACCGTGATTATTAAACAATTAGGGATTATTTTATATATTGAGAATTACATTTTGTTTTTAATTACTAATAACTAATCGAATCCTTATTAGACGAGAATTCTGAACTTAAACTAAACCCACATTAAAGCTAACGTAAGTGTATTTACTTCTGGGAATATTGTTCGTAAACTACTGTTCTAAATTACACTTACGAACAGATATGTGTATGAATTGTAATGTGCGGTAATGAATCCCTAGTTTACGATTTATCTAACTAAAGTACCAATAATCAGCTGATGAAAACCAACAGTTCCTAATCAACTGTTAATTACGTGACCCAAAAGTTCAAGTCAATGTCGTGATGTAGCGAATTCACTTTAAAAACGATGGCGGAGATATAAGAAAATTATGTAGTGAAATGTTTAAATTGACGAATCACTCGAAATGAAAATAATTTAGAAAAACTGACACCAACACAAATAAAGTATTGTATATATAATACCGACCCGAATTGCGAATCTGACTTGAATAACGCCGTTTAAACATTGGATTTCGGTAACTGAGAGACAGCACTCCCAAAGGTGAAGTGGAGTCCGACTGGGTTGCCAACGTTTCGTAGCCTAAATACCAACGATTTTCAATTTGTATCAGATTGTATTACAGTCACGAATCATTTCGGTGTTTATCTTAATGCCTCAACCCATTTAATTGTAATTTAGGTGTTTATTAAATGTGCGATAACGAAATTCAATCTCATGAGCACAATTTCAAAATGTCCTTCCGTGGCAGACGTAAAATTTCAGCAACTAAAATCTTTCCATAAACGAAAAACGGATTTTTAATAAAGCAAATACACCGAATCCACTCCAAAAACACTCGGCCTAAACACTATCCCTCCGTTTTGCGCGTTCCTGTCCCTATTTCTAGCGAAACATTACCCTGGAGGGGACGACGCCGTTCAGCCATTCGTTGAACACAACAGACGACGAAGTCGAACGCTTAATACTAAAAACGAACGTTTAGCCATAGTTGAGAGAAAAAGTAACGTATTTAGGCTAATTTCATTGAGTATATGTAGTTAGTGGAATAGGTGTGTTGCCATTTTAATATGGGGGGAAAATTCAAAACAGGGCAAAAGGCATCCCGTACGGAACGTACCAAACGGTATGTTAGCAACCCTGAACCCAAGGCTTGCAGAACTATTCCTTTTTTTGTTTGTTTCTCCTTTATGGAGGTGAACTAGCTGCCTGCTTTCGCTAAAACGAGGAACTGCTCATCACTGATTGGGTGCAAAAGCTTTGAAAGTCAGAAGTTGGCAGTTGAGCATAAAACATTTTTTTTTAAAACAGATACAGTTTTAGGCACACACAGTTCAGACAAAAAAAAAAGACTGTCGATTATTGTCATTCAAAGCCATTTGGTGTGTTTTGTGTGTGGACACCGCCCCCTTGATGGCAGCCCACCAGATGTCTTTTTTTTTACCTGTGCTTTAGGCCTGTTGAGGGCACGCGTTGGTTGATGCAGAGGTGTCTATTTTGTTTTGTGTTGTGCCAAGGCTCATAGTTATATGTTTTTGTTTCTCTTTTCTCTCCTTCATGTTTTCCTGTCTCCTTAACCTTTGCTGGGTGCAGGGCCTAGGAAGACCAGGGCATTGAGGGACATGTGGGAGGCAAGAGTGAGGTCTACCCTCTCTTTAGTAAAAGTTCATGTTTGTTTTTAGTGGTTGCTTGCAGTGCAAACGGAGCCTGCTTGCAACAGTATGTCATTGCAAAGCTTGCATGAGTGCTGTGTCCTGGAGAGCTGACACCGCTGGTGCCCCACTCGACTTATAGCAGCCCAAAAAGTGCCACGCAGTGGACTGCTGTTTCTGGCGTGGGGTAGCTAGAGGTCAGAAAAAAAGCGCCAACCCCCTTACAGTCCCATAAGTAATGAGGGCGGGATGACATGTGAGAGGGTGCTGAGGTACCATTGTCTGTCCTTAAATGAATTAGTACATTCTTTGTTTAACTTTTAAACTGTGGTTATGTTTCTGTGCCAACAAAAATTTGTTACAGTTACTCTAAATAACTTGTGTTCTGCTCTGCTAGGGTTGGTGGTGGATTCAAACTATGCGCTGGAATTTTTTTCTAACCTTCACACAGTATTTGCACGCCTAATGATTTATCATGAACATGCATTGACTCAAACTCCATTTGAAAATAAAAGTGGTGTTTTCACAACTGGATAATTAGTTTTTTCTTATTTAACTGTGTCTTTGGTTTTTACATGGCTTAAGCCTGTGGCTACAGTGTAACTGTGTAACTGTGTAACCCATGCATCCAAATCCATAGACTGGGAAATCTGTTAAAATAATGACTGACCTAAGATGTGCTCTCTGCATCATATTTTAAACAAACGATTAACACAAAAAAATAATAAAACTATGTATTGTATGGAACTACAAAATAATGACAAATGCCACAACTTTTAAGCACCAAGTTGGGTCTTGCCAATGAAAGACTACAGCACAGGTCCCCCCACACACCGATTTGTGTTCAGTCAGTCATGTACGCCCCCTACTGGTTGCAGAATCACATACGTGGATTTCCACACTGATTAGGTAATGAGATATGGATGCATAAAGGGTGGTGCCAGTGTTATTGTCCATTATGATCTCCAGCCAATGACAATGTTTCATCAAGATACTACTCCTGAGTGGGGTAATCTGGGTCTTCCTAGTTCTAATACTTATGGTACACTAACAATATGTTTCCTTAGGTGTGGAACACAATATTGTTGCAAGAATTGTTTGTTATTGTCATTATTTCAAATTTGAAGACTATTTAAAATGCAACACTTCGGTAAATGGTTTGTACTGCTGGACAATGAAGCGACTATTGTAAAGTGTTTTGTTCACAACTACAACAACACTGCTTAACCTGGGACATGGACTTATGAACAGCAGGTCCGGTGGCCTAGCTTTCCGAAATCCGGTACCTTACAAGGGCCTACCCCAAATACATTTACATAAAAATGTATCCATCCACCAACTATCCTGAAGAAGTGTTTTGTTTCAGCACCAACCCGTGTCAGACCCAATACAGAGAAACTGACCAAGCAAAACTGCATGCACAAAGCTTGTCTGCCAGCGCAATCGAAAACCGTAGACAGCAGTGGCAGCCCCAGCCTAATAAAATGTCCCATTCAGGATGGCACTACACATGTACATAAAATCATTATGTAAAACGATCAGACTCATTAATTGTGGTCCGGTAGATATCAAAACATTCTATTCCCTAAATGTGAATACACAGGTTTTTAGTGCAGTCATGAATGACAACCATGAGAAAAGGACAACACAAGCCATTATTATTCCATTTTATGATTTTGATGTTAAGTTCAGTCCGGTAGTCACCATTTATAAATCAGTGAAGGAACACCAGCGTTTTAATATTCTCAATACTGGCTTAACATTACACTTCCACAGATTAGTCAGTTAAATGAGAGGTCTGTTTGACTTGGTTAGTTCAGAGAGAGCCATAACTGTAGAACCATGGCAGGCAATATCAGTAATATCCCCAAGGAAGGCAGGGCTATTTTGTTTTGTTTTTTAAGCAGAAAAGGTTGAACTTACCTTGCCAGAAATGTATGGGGAGACCCTGACATCCAGTCTCAAGCTCAGAGAGGAGGAACCGTGAATGTGCCACGGGGCAGACTTCCTGAGCCCGATGTTGGCAGTCTCTCCGCGTGTGGTTAATGTGCAATCGCTATTGATCTACACCTCATTTAAGTCGCTACTTGCTATAAATGTAAATATTGAGACATGGAATCCTGCGGTCAAAGATTAAACCAAAAAAGACATCCTGGAAGAGGGCTGGAATGGATCAATGGTCTGTAAATCCCTGCAATATTACCATTTCGCTATTTTAATTATGATAGATCAGCAACATCATTTCGAAGTACAATATATGCATTGCGCAAACTCCTTTTGAAATCCCACCTGAATTCAGCCCAACTGGTTCCAGCAGCATGTAAAACAATATCTGAAAACTTATGTGGGATAAAACAAAATCTTGGATTTCGTGAATATATTGATTCGGTTTCTCTGCAACATGGCGGAGAAAGCTCTGGTGGAGTTTGATAGGGAGTAAACATGCAGTGAGAACACAGCAACATGTTATTCAGTAGGTCTCCACCTACGCACGACCTTGGCAGCGGGTCAGATGAGAGGACTACCCAGAAGGCACCTGGGATGCAGTGGTGCTTCTCCGTCTCGTGGGCGTCGTCCCCGTGGGGGCGAAGGCACCACTGTCCCACAAACTTCTCTGCTTTTCGTGGTCAGCCAACTGCATGGGTAAGGAAAGTCAGTTGTCCTTTGGCATACTGACACTTGGCGTCTCTGCCCTTCGTACACTTATGAACTCTGCTCTGGTTTCCACTATACTAAATATTTCCTTATGACCATTCTTCTGGGGAAAAATACTTTGGGTCGGGACATAATTTCCAACAATTTATTAATACTAGTACAGGTAGTCAGAATTCTGTTCATTACATAAACATAACTTGGCAGATACGTAGTCAGTAACTAACTTGGCTAAAGTGGGCTGATTACAGGTGGGTGCACGTAGCCCAGGATTCCACCTCAGCAATAAGCAGTCAGCCAAACCTTTAGAGTCGCCTAGAACTGAGGACCAGGGCTTAATTTTTGAGCTGAAATCTCTTGGTGTGGTGCACAAGAGGCTGAATAGGGTGCAGTATATGTTTTTGGAATGGGGTTGTTGCAGCTTTTAACAGTGTATAAGGGATTAAAAAGATGAAGACATGGATGGGCCTTGGAGGGCGTACCTTTGCTGGATCTCCAGGTCTTTCTACACTGTCCAGTTGCCATATGGTCTTCGAGAGAGCTGACTGACAGTTTACCATTAGAAAACTACAGCCTAGATTCCGACATTAGAGGACATGCATTGACATAGACTCACATGAACATTCACCAGCACACATATTGCAAAACAGCAGAATTACCTGGTTTGCGATGTGTTTTGTAGTTTCACACCAAACTCATGTTTACTAATGACGTACCTAAGTCAATACACATGAAGACAATGGGGAGTCTAGGTTGTAAGTGGCTGAGGGGCTCATACATGTCTTTCTAATGAGTAACCCTTGTCCATATTTACCTTGAGCTTGAGTCTGCAGTGCCAGAGGCACAATCCTTGACCCAGCAAATCGAGGTTAGATAAAGTTTGTTTTACTCCATGTTTTATTAGAAGCTTCTTTGCAAACCAACAACTTTCTACTTTTATATAAACTTCCTACTTTAATGTTCGTGGCTGAGATTGACCTGAATAAAAGTGAAAATAAATAATTCTGGATTATATCTGTTTCAAGGATTGTCAGGGACTGGATTCCATGAAGATTCTGGAGCCAGATTATGTTCTCGCTCCACACATTCTAAAGGGTGGAAAAACCATTATTGTAGCAGCCAGTAATGTAATAACAATCATTAATGTAATAACTGGCAATAACGCAATACATTTTTCATTCTTAATTTAATAAAAGTAAATAATGTAATAACTCACCAATAATGTAATAACATTTTGTCCATAATGTAATAAACTTCTTACATCATTGGCTGGGTTAATAAAAAATAATAAATATTGCAATAATTGGAGCCGATAAAGTAATAATATACTTACATCACTGTGTGTTTACGTTTTATTCACATTTACCCTTACTGTTGCTTCTTTCAAATAGCTGCTCAAAAACCTGACCAATCCTGACCCCTGAATCTAAATCCTCTCTCTCTCTCTCTCTCTCTCTCTCTCTCTCTCTCTCTCTCTCTCTCTCTCTCTCTCTCTCTCTCTCTCTCTCTCTAGGAATTAAGATTATTTAGTTGGTAGACTTATCTCCAGCCCTGCCTTCTACTCCTTAACCATTTGAGTACCAAATGAAGTACGAACACACATCTTTGCAAACACAGACAGACTCTTATGTTGTATAATATGAAATCTAAACCTCTTTAAAATATGCTTTGTCCTCTACTACAAAGACAACCATTTCTTTCTTTTTATAAAAAAAAATCATCTTTAAATAAACAGTCCTTTTTCAGCCCAGAAAATTATATCTACAGTTCTTTCTTAATAACGTGTATTTTTTAAAAAGGTGTATTTTACGTGTACCCGTAATTGACCACTAGATGGCCATTGATTGACAAGTTACCATCATGTGACTCTTACATTAGGCTTTCTTCAGTTGTTTGGAAACTTAAGTCGTCCTTATCACACATGTTGAAAGGTAATTAGTGATCTAATTTAAGTAAGTAAATACAGTTCATTTAGTTGAGATTCATGCATATACATTAATGTCATATATTTAGTGTAAGAGGATATTGAAATTAGTGAGATCATTCTAATTATCTATCTATGACAATTTGATAATACCAGTGACATACCAGTGACATCATGTACAATGCAGATCTCAACCCTGCTCCTTCATAGCTTGTGTGGAAAACTTCCCAATTAACACAGTTATGTGTTTCATAAACCATTGTGTAAGAGCCAAGTGTTGGAAATGTTGTTGATAAAAAAAGATGAGGCTTACTATTTAACACCATTTCTTGTATTTGACAGATCTGGAACAATGAGAATACTGCAAACAATCAGATGAGACCTATGATGTGATACTCAAGGGTGGGAGATTAGGACGATTAAAGGGTGATTTATGTTCCCTGTTTTGTGCTATGATTCTGAAGCTAGCCAGAATCATAGCTGTAGCTCAGAAGAGTGCCGACGTGGTATTCAGTTTTTTATATTGCCATGGACAGCCTTATCAGTAACATAAATACACAATTCCTTACTACAGCATCTATCGTCGAGGACTTTGCAAGTGTCCTGCAAATAGGCCGTATGAGTGATGATGCCGTCTCAGTTTTGTGCCATCCACTAATAAAAAAATACCAGAGTGATCTTACACCTGAGTTGATTAATGAGATGAGACATCTCAATGCTGTATATGCAGCTACTTTCCCGGCAGAGTTGTCCCCACTTGAGCTCTTGAATAAAATCTACAGGATGCAGCTCCAGAGTATTTTCAGTGAAGTGTGCATTGCCTTGTGCATATTGTGCACTTGCTTGTGGAGAGAGAGCCTTCAGTAAGCTTAAACTAGTAAAGAACTACCTACGATCAACAATGTCTCAGGAAAGGCTCTGCCCAGGCTGTCTATTGAACCCAATATATCAAGACTGCTTGATTTCCAAGATTTGATCAAAAATGTTGCTGTCAGAAAAACATGTTGCTTGGCACTTGGGGAATAATAAATTACTGTCTACAGCTTATAAAGGCATCCAAACTGAGTTTCTATAGTGGCTGTGTATGAGAGAGAGAGAGAGAGAGAGAGAGAGAGAGAGAGAGTACAATGGTGTTAATCAATTTATTTTCCCTGTAGCACAGGGATCAAGGACCCAGCGTGCCGTTCTTGTTCAACTGTGGCGGAATAGGCAACTTTTTGTTGGAAAATTGGTAGCTAAGAAGTCCACTATCCCTACACTTGTGAACAGGGTTATTGATGAAACAAAAGGCTCTGGTGCAAGAAAGGTGAACATACACCTTACAGATCAATACTCTGGCATCAGTTGAGCTACTGTACAAGACACATTGGACAGGTCAAGATGCTAGCATCTGCATAAGACAATATTTGGAAACAAACCCATCCCAAAATCCATTAAAGCCAAAGCAGTTCAAGATCGCCACCAGATTGACCTTCTTGACATGGGAAAATGGAGAGCTGCGCATCGCCAAGCCACATATAGGTATATCCTGACCATAGTAGATGTATTTAGCAGATATATACAGCTAAGACCACTGAGATTGCCAAACATCTTGAAGGACATTTACTCTGAGCATGGTCCACCAAAGATTTTTCAACATGATCAAGAAAAGGAATTCAAAGGTGCAGTACAAAAACTCATAGAATCCCTTCAGGTGAAAATAATTCAGAGCTCGCCATATCATCCCCAGACCAAGGGGAAAGTTGAGAAGAGCCACCATGTACAGAGGAAAATGATTATGTATGACCTAGTTAACTATCAACAAGGAGGAGTCAACTGGGTCACACAAAAAAAGGACAAAAGTGCAAATGAACAGTGTAAAAAGAGTGCAGAGCAGATAATTGCTTTCTGGCCACTAGGGACCAGTGTCCTATCTCACAGTGCAGCATTGTGTAGTTTGATGGCTGATGGCAGGAAGGACTTCCAATAGCGCTCCTTCCGACACCGGGGGGTGATCAGTGTAGCGCTAATGGAGCTCCGCATTTCCTCCACCATGTAATGGAGGGAGTGGGAGGCATTGTCCATAATGGCCCGCAGTTTGGACAGTGCCCTTGCCTCTGCCACCTCCTCCAGGGTGCCAAGATTATACCCCAGCACAGTGCTGGCCTCCCTGATCAGTTTATTGATTCGGTTAGCATCCCCCACCTTGATGCTGGAGCCCCAGCACATCACACCATAGAAAATGGCACTAGTGACAACAGACTGGTAGAAAGTGTGCAGTAGTGAGCTGCACACATCAAAGGATCGAAGCCACCTCAGGAAGTAAAGCCTGCTCTGTCCCTTCTTATACAGGGCCATGGTGTACTTGTAGGTCCCGGCCATCTCAACATCCATCCCCTGGATGTGGACAGGGATCGAGGGGGCCCTAGTCCTCCGGAAGTCCCCATCTCCTTCATCTTAGTGATGTTGAGCAGCAATCCCAAATGTCAAACACCATCCCAAAGTCCTCCACCAGGCCCCTATACTCCTCCTGACCATCCCTGATACACCCCACAATAGCAGTGTCATCAGAGAACTTCCGCAGATGGCAAGTATCAGAGTTGTATCTGAAGTCGGAGATGTACAGGGTGAACAGAAAAGGGGAAAGTACTGTCCCTTGAGGAGCCCCTGTGCTGCTCACCACCTGGTCTGACACACAGCTCTGTAGCCACACAAACTGTGGTCTGTCAGTCAGATAATCAACTAAGGAGACTAAGGGGGCTTTCACCTGCATTTGTCTCATCTTCTCTCCCAGTAGCCGAGGCTGTATGCTGTTGAAGGCACTGGAGAAGTAAAAAATAAAAAAGACTCTCACAGTGCTTCCAGCTATATCCAGGTGAAAGTAAGCCCTCTGGAGCATGTAGATGATAGCATCGTCCACTGAGGTGTGAGAGGACTAACCACTCCAGGGTCTTCCTGACGTGGGATGTTAGAGCAACCAGCCTGTAGTCATTAAGGGCAGTGTGGTGTCCCTTCTTGGGCACCGGGACCAGGCAGGAGGTCTTCCACATCACTGGGACCACCTTCAAGGCTCAGGCTCAGGTTGAAATAGTTCTGAAATACTCCACAAAGTTGGGTTGTGCAGATCCTCAGCGCCCTAGGGCTTATGCTATCTGGGCCAGGGGCCTTGCGCCTGTGAAGCCTCTCCGGTTCTTTCTTAACCTGGGTGGTTGTGAATGACAGAGGTGGTGGGGTTTTTTCAGATGTGTTGGCAGTAGTGGGGCGGGCTGATGGGTCCTTTATAGTAGTAGTGGGGGAAGACGTTGATGGATCTTTGATAGTCAGGGTAGGTCATGGGGGGTTTTTGGAGCCAGTTTGGAAGGAAAGCCGATCAGGCCACTAATTTGTTGGCACGGCTCTGGCCAACCTCGGCTGGTCCATCACTTGACTGTTTAAAGCCAGTGATGTTCTTCATTCCCTGCCACACATCTCTCACCCTGTCCTGCCATAGCTGGCCCTCTAACTTGGCTCTGTAAGCCCACTTCCCCTCTCTGATCCTCACCTTCAGCTCCTTCTGGACTCTCTTCACCATGTCTCTATCACCATCCCTGAAGGCCCTCTTCTGCTTGTTCAGCAGAGCCTCCAGTTCGCTAGTAATCCAGGGTTTGATATTTATATGTGTTATAGGGTTTGAAAACAGCAGACTTTCCGAGGCACATTAGTGTCCACACAGAAGTTGATGCAGTCAATAATACAGTCAGTGAGACTGCCAATGTCCTCTCCATAGGACTCACTGAAAACTTCTGTACTCCCAAAGCAGTCCTGTAGGGCGTCATTGGCATCCTGTGACTATCTCCTCAGTGTCCTGCTTGTCACAGGTAGCCAAAAAAAGCAAAGCCCCCCCTCCCTTAAGCTTACCGCTCGCTACAGTGTCTCTGTCAGCCAGAACTGTCCAGAAGCCATCGATACTATCATTTGTATAGTGGATGTGGTTGTGCAGTCTCCGTGAAGCAAATAATACTGCACTCCCGATCCAATCGGTTAACCTGTTCACCAGCTCAAGTTCATGAAGAACACTGTCTACCGACCCACAAAACACTGCCTACCCAAAAGCATAAGCTTTTGTTTGAGGATAACCAAATGAAGATTAGGAGAAGGGCACAAAAGGCAACACAATGCTGCACAAGATGAATAACTTTATCTGGAAGTCATAAAGCCTCTATATACAGGGTAAATGATAATGTGTTGGTCAGGGTGAAGAGTGGTAATCGTAGAGTTTCACAAAGGCACTTTGTATTACCAGGTTTACTTTAGGTTTAAACCTAAAGTTGCACAAATATAAGGTTCAGTTGCATATGCCCAATATCCCCACTCCAACACAAAAGTGTTTTTCAGTGTCTGATGTGACCAGTGAGAGAAGAAATTGTGGCTGATATAACATTTAATCCGCATGGAGTGAATGGGACGCCACTTTCTGAGTATGTGGAGTGGACATGGGGGGATTTTTTTGCAGAGGATGGCTCAACATGGCACATAACTCTTCAAAGAGCCTCCTGGATTTTTTAGCTCTTGGACATTTTGCTGAGGGACACAGGGAATATTATGTAAGTTTAAATGGACCAATTTTTCCATATATTCAGGCCATTCAGGAGGCAGAGAGGCATAGACGAGGCATTTTCTTTCAGAAAACCAATAGAGTCTCACTCTTATTCCGTGAACTATCTAGACCACATCATCCCAACCTATACATAAGTGAGGCACTTGCAGAGAGTTTAGAACTGGAAAAAGAGAATGTGTTATGAAGCTATACAAGGCTGCTGGACGCAGCTGTGGTCTCAGCACACGTATAAAAGTTATTTGGTAAGGACAAACGATGGATGAGAGCCTGGATTCTGCTCAGTCACATAGCCTTTGGACAGTACAAAGTTAAGGACATCTACTGGAAGATGTAATGACCATTCTTCTGGCTTCCTCAAAACCCAGATTTGTCTATTGGACTGCTAAATGGTGAAACGTGATTCATCATTCCAGACAACTCCTTTCTACTGCTCCAGTAGGGCAAATTTTACACTACTCAAGCCAATGTTTGGTATTGTGCAAGGTGATCTTAGGCTTGTGTGTGGCTGTTGTTGTTTATGGTTAAGGTCAAAATCAGGCAGCTTGTTCTTAATGTTATACATCTTTGTTTTATTGTGGTAACCCACAAAGTTAAAAGAATGATTAATCTAGCAGTGGACACCTATATTTTGATGCTTAATCATGAGTCTCTAGGGTAAGAGATATGGTCATGACCAACAGACTTATAGCTCAGTTTCAGGGAAATTGTCCCATTGGTAAAGGTTATAAGTAAAGAGGTTTTCACAATGCTGACTGAGGTTATATTCATATCTGAAAGTCGTTCTATTCTGTAGGGTTGAAAGGTTTTAGGTGAAGTTGGGGATAACAACTAGGGTCATATTAAACACTTAGAATTAAACTTGAATTTCATTTAACCTTTTGCTTCATTTTCTAGACTTCTACTTTGGCACAATACAAAAGAAGCCACTAGAGCCTACCTATCATCATTGTTTGCATAAGGAGACTTACCTTTCTCCTCAGTTTGCTGTTTTAAAATATTGCATTTAAAACCTCACCCCACCTAGCTAACCAGGGTCTCAATCCCCAGGTACCACATTTTTAACCCCAGTTTCCATGGGACTGGTCAAATCCAGAAAAAAACACCATGGCAGAACAAACCTGCACCCCAGCCTACCAGTACAATGTTTTGTTTTTAAAATGTATTACTGTATTTTCAACCATGAGAAATCAGAGATCCTCTGTCTCTGGTAAAACAACGACTTCCTACCGGATCCATCTCAGAGTTGTCACATAATTGTGGGAGGTATAGTTTATTGGATTAACAAGTATTCACGTTACGCAATCCCCTGTGCTGCTGTCAGCTATGTAGCCCAGCCCTAGATGACCGATTTCTACAGGATGGCGAATTCAGTGAAACCTCAGAATAAAGAGAAAATGGTGATACGATTACAATTATATTAGCCAACATTAGATGCCAACCTACATTTCTAGTCATTCAAATACCAGAGGTTTTGATTTATTTTCCGTAATACTGAAAAATGTGTTTGTTTGTGGAATTTAAGTTTCGCATTGAACAGTGTTATTATTGTGAAGTTTCACTTTTGATCGTTTACATAATTAATCTTATGGGTCCTCTAACAGCTCTACCAACTGCTTAGTAATATTACTCATTTTAAAATGTACTCATAAGTATTTAAAATTGATTGGTTCTCCATAGATTAATAAGACACGGGTAGCTTTGTATTTCACCAAACAGTAAACCTGCCATCAGACATCTGCTGTTTCAAAGTGCAGAGCATTCCAGCTAGTTTGCTAATTAATGTAACCTATATAGTATAAGCCTAGTATACAGTATACATTCCCCTTTAAATACAAAATATGAACCCTCACTAATTTATAGATATTTTCCCTTAACAACCCAAGATATCATGTGAGGAGAAGTTACCGTCATGAGTCCACCACTTTCAAAATAAAAGAGTTTGGTGGAGCCGGCACTGGACCCCCTTTCTCCCTTCAGTCCCCTTGGTTGACTTGTGGGTGATATATCAACCACCAGGGCGGCATGAGGCCTAACATGCTGTGATCTAGTCACCAAAATTTTGCTCTGGTTACAGACTCGCTTCCTCTCCCTATGGACAGTGCATCTACCAGGGCAGTCAAATATGGCAGCAGACCTTCTGTCGAGAATGTTGTTGGACGACACTGAATGGAGGTTGCACCCTCAGATGGTGGACCTTGTTTGGGACAGGTACGCTGGAGCACAGATAAATCTGTTTGCTTGCTGGGACATGAAGCATTTCTCTCTTGGTTCTCTATCAGGAGGGACACAGGTTCACTTGATGTGTTGTTTCAACTGTGGTCGTTGGCACGGCTTTATGCATTATATTTATATATATATTATTTATTTTCTCTTAAGATGGCCTTTTTGGGTGCTTTGATTGCAGACATTCCTGGGCTCCACCCTGCATGTGTTCTGGTACATACAGCTGTCCCCATGACAGTTTGGTTATACTTACCCATTGGTGATTATTCACATTCAGTATTTGAAAGAAAGTGTAAGATTATTTATAATCAGGTTATACAGATAGAAAATAGAAATATTAACCATCACTGCAACGCTTCAGTGGCTCTGAAGAAAACAAGGTGGATCTAAAATGGCATTTGAATGTTACAATCACATAATGGTAAGCGCTCTTATGTGATTTGGCATGCTGCTCGGAATTCTGGGGGTTCCTAATGAGAAATTTGTGATCATTAATATTATTATTTCGAGGAACTGGGATAATGATAAATAGCCTTTACCTGTTACCTAGACATACCATTTGTTTCAATATATGGTTTATATAAGGACTCAATTATAATTATTATCATAATATATACAATATTCAGGGCAGGTATTTATAACACAGTCTAAGAATTAGTAAACATTCAACAACTTGCATGATAAAAGTAACGTGTAGATTATAGATATGAAATCGCAAAGAATCTGTTGGCAGTTATTTTGTTAAAATACAATGACACTTGAGCATTTAATTACCGCTGGATTTGGATCCAGCTGACATTAATAGAAAACTTTGTACGTGACTTAGTCAGATATTCTGCTAACTTACTTGAGTGATGATTGAAAGTTCTCTCGTGCAAAGCGCTACACCACGCTCCAGAAAATTTGGCGCCGCCCACAAATGTGACGCTATTAATTTCATGGCCTTCTCACCAAACTGGGTCTTTCAACCGGTTAATTCTAAGACTACCGTAGCCTTCATTCAGGCTAACCTTTTCTTTCTTTCTGATGTGTTTAACTACTATCTCTTGTTAGACATTCACCCAGAGGTCAAGCATTTATGTTGATAAAGCTACTGCAACACAGCTGTTTTGTTACTCGACCTGTCTTAGGGACAATGTGTGCTTGTAGTTAAGGAAATCGCCGCGAGATGGCGGTTTCAGGTTGACAAAAAAAGGTGCGGTAAGACGAAAAAATTCAACTCGCGCCTAAACGAAGTTGTGCACTATATGTTTGGTGCCTGCATCTTTTGTCATTTTATTTATTTATTTCAATATTACAATTTAATTATTTTTCTTTGAAGATGCACATATATATGGAGTAAGTTTAACTGTAGGCCTACACATGACCCATGTATACCGGAGTCAATAAGATCGAGACTCGTAATTAGACCAGGCTACAGAATGAAAATATATGGCGGAACACGACACATTTTTCTAAAATCAGACATGCACGCACACTCACATTTTTACATCTTTGTATCTAATGATCAAGTCCGTTTAATATGTTAGAACAATACTGAGGAATCATAGGCTAAATTTACTATTTTTTTGTTTTTTGCGTTCGGTTAATTCTAGTACAAATAAATATTGTTTTAAGAATAATTTACTATATTGACAGGTGTCCGGTGTTTTTTTTTTTTATTAACCCAGCTTCGCCAACGGGATCACAAGACTGGAACTGTCTGCGAGGAATTTGAATACACTATGTTGGAGAGAATCATGCGGAGATCAAATGCAAGACGTTTAGTTGAACGAGCCATGACTACAGATCTCCTTTCACTAAAAGAATAGGCTCTGTTTGTATCAGGCTGTATTTAGTGTCGCCCTCACTCCATGGATTTCCTGCCAGCGCTCTCTTGATGAACAGACTTTTCCTCACTATTTTATGTACGACAGAGTTCTGGTTCCCTACAACCCTGGCCGAACCTGAACATATTCTCCTCAGGGATTCTAGGCCAAGTAGTTCATTTCCATTATAGTCCATGAGACTTTGAAAACAATTATTTTACAGAGCATGTGTGTTCTTGATCCGCAGTGCAAAATGGAATAGGCATATATGAAAGTATTTTTAATTCAGCGATTATATCGATATCGAACTGACCACACGTTAAAAGAGTTTCCACATATCAGAATTAAACTTACATCGCACCATTTTATTATATAGCCATTAAACGCAATACAAATGAAAGCCAAAGACTGTGACTGTAATTGCGATATGTGGATGTCAGGACGTGAATTCTACCCATCGGCCTGAATGTGGCAACCTATACTTTGCTCAGAACCAGTGAAAAGCCACGGAGACGGTCAGTGTTGGGCAATGCAAATTAATAACTGGTTCTCGAATAACTCACCACCAAGAGACTTCAACTCCGTGGAGATATTCTCAGGAATTTGAAGGCTGAATGCGAGTAAAGTCACGTGGCTACAGTAATAAATAAAAAAAAGCTCCATTCTCATTGGAGTTTTGAGGGGAGAAGTAGCCATGAGCTTGAAGTTCACGGGACAAGGGGCTATTGTTATCTGCAAATATCTGGCGTGTTTTGGCCCAACCTTGAAATTTGTATACTAATTTTTAACCACATAAATGTGCATACAAAACAGGCAGACACGTGTAACGTAATTTCTCACCGCCGTGATGCACATTTGCACAATGTACATTACTATTAAATAAAATGCTGTATTGAATCATAACACAACATAGACCATTATCTCTTCCATATATTGTCAATGTGGTCTATCGCAGCATTTAATAGTAATTAATAAAATTCAGACTTTTCGTTTTCGGATGATTTATTTGATAGCACTAACACAAGGGGGGAAAGCATATATTCCTAATCATTTGTGGTCCTAATCTTATCCAATGACTAAAAACAATCACCTTTCTTGTTTTCTTGTAATTGAATAGGTATATGACATTCTTACAAAAAAATATACATATTAGCCAACGTTTTAATTGTTAAAGCAAATTTAAGTTCTTCTCATTAATTAATTTAAAATTATTCATTGTAGGTTTTCTTTAACGACCTTTATATGTGTTTTATTGTGTACACGATCATGACTGTTCTTCGCCAGGTTCTTTACGCGGCTTCTGACAAGAGGAAGGTTACTGAGGGAGATATATCCCCGTGTCGGACCGCATTGGTTGCATTGAAGAACAAAGTGGAGTCCTCCTACGCTCTCTCGCTCTCTCGCTCTCTCGCTCTCTCGCTCTCTCGCTCTCTCGCATCTCAGAGCGTAGCTAACCCGGCGGACACAATCCCTACCTGTTGGATTCGCGTCGGTACGGAAGATGACTCAATCAATGAAGGCACTGTGGAAGCTGAAGGATGGGCTGATAGTATTCTGTACCCCGTTTCTCCTCCTGCCCCTGCCGCTGCATATCGGAACCACGGTAAGCAAACAATTTTTGTTAATTACATGCGATGTTTGTGTAATTATCCATGACATAATCTCAGTTACTAGTATAGTCTGCTTTTAACGTATTCAATCATACATCATCGATATATATGACTCATGCAAACCTTGAATGTACTGAGGGGAATGTAAAAGGGTTCCACATACTTAAAAAGTATAGGGAAAACTTTTTGACATTATTCTTTTAAAATCTTGTTCACATTTGCTCAGTTGTTATCTGCAGTTGAAAATTGTAATCTGCAAGATTGCAGCTATTTTTTTAGGTGACAGGAACCCAGGCCAGCTGAGCAAAATTAGCAAGATTTGTTTTTTAATGCTACTTCTTATTACTCTATTATATGATTTTTTTTTGTGTGTATTTTAACGTAATTTGGAAATGCATTTGATGTGATGTGAGATTTTTTATTTATTTTTTTCATGGCAGTTTGGAACCTAACATGACAACAAACTGAGAACATTCCTTTGTGTCTTAACTGGGCTTTAGGACAGGCTCCCCAATATCCCTCCTGTTGGTTTAACCCTTTGTTGGTGACACAACAGACAATTCTATGCCTAGCCGTGGGAACATTTATTGAGTCCTGCTCACACCCCCCAAGCCCCCTGCCTCCCAAACCTGTTCAAATGCCAGCACTCCCTGACCACTGGTCAGTCATTCAGTCGGGGATTGTAGGGTTCTGCTGGTGTTCCCCCTCCTTCCTCAGACCTTCTGCCAGGGAAGGCCAGATGTTTGTTTACTTACTGCTCAGCGAATGCACACAGTGTCCAACACTGCACAGGCTTGCTCGGGGTATAAGCTCTGTCTTGGTAAGGAAACATCTCACACTCGTTAAAAACTCAAGCTGCCATTTACGGATAGTCCACTGCTAGAATGCCACCAGGGGCTACCAGGACAACTACTGCCAGCAGTAACCATGGTGCGGCTGTCAGTGTTCTTTCACTGATCGCCCGACTGAAAAAAACAGACGCAGAGTGTTCTAAGTTCTTCACACCCCTTTAGAGTTCCGACACTGGGACACATCACAGTATATTTCCCCTTCCAACAAAAACAATTGACTGTTTTGGTTCACCCATAGACCCTTGTCTCACACTGAGGTAAGATCTTTATTCACAGTGGTGAAGTTAAACTGCATCAGTGAAATCAGCAACCTTCTCCCTTAGCCTGGATTGAAACCCTCAGCCAGGTGTTCAGGTGTTCCTTTTGTTACTGAACCTGACAATAATGGCTTGGCCAAAGTACTGTTGGCAAGATTGAAATGCAACACAGATGTACACCCATATTTCACGTGAGTGCTGTGGTAATGTTCCGAGACCATTGCGCTTTGGCCAAGCAGGTGTGTTTTGTCTCTTTTGGTGGTAACTGGATAACAGGTTGGACTTCGGTCTGTCTTGAACACTAGAGGTCCAAAGTCAAAGGCAGCGCTGTAGTAATTTCCATTGCAAATCAACCAGAACGGACACACTCGGAACCAGCGACCAGAAACCCTGAGACCGTGGCTGTCTGGAGTCATATGCAGGAGACCTAGGGCTGAGATAACTTTGTGGATTTGCATGCAGTGGCACAATGTGAGAATGGCATAATTGCACGGAGGTTAATGTGCACTGAGAGCCAAAAGGAGTGACCTTCCACTGAGCAGTCTGTTTATTTAGAGTGAATGTGTGAGGGTTTGAAAGAGAGAGGGAGAGCAAGTGCATTACTGAAGGAAGGACTGTAAGTGTGAGACAGATCAAGGGAGCTTTTGTGTGATATCTTGTGTGTGTGTGTGCATACTCTAAATTCTGTAAGAGAGCATGTGCCTTCACCCAGCTGTACTCAGAAAAAAGTCGACACCACTAACAAGGCCTCAGACCACACAGTAAAATGGCTCCTAGTATATTGAGCTCAAGAACACTGTTTTGGTGACAAAATAGTGGAAGTGGCCAAGCTCCGCTCACTACAATTCTCAAATATTTGTAGACAGGCTGCACTCAACAATAGTAATCATAATGATGAGGTCAGAATTTACATAATTGCTTGTGGTTGTAGGAGAGAGGACAGCTTAATAACAGAATAATACCACACAAGGTTGTGTTGTTGTGATGTGTGTTTTAAAAGACCTTTGTTAGACAATGTTTGAAACAGGTGGGATGCTGCTTTGCTACCTCTAGCTCATGTCACTCAGCATAAACCTGGTAATTTGGAACTGTGAACTCTGAGCATTTTCCAAATATTATGAATTTCTATTACTTTCCTACAGGAGGCGGGTTGTGCCTACGTGATTGTGCTAATGGCGGTGTACTGGTGCACAGAGGCCCTTCCACTGGCCATAACTGCCCTGCTGCCTGTAGTCCTCTTCCCCCTGCTCGGCATCATGCAGTCCCAAACGGTAGGCCTACACTTGCCTCATATTGCCGTTGGAACTGTAGCAGCTGGAATGGAATTCTATTAACCAGGAAAGCACAAATTCAACAACATTCATGATTTGTTTCTTACTTCTCGATAATTGATCATTGATGTTGGTTAGCAGTACTTTCAAAATATTATATATATATATAACGGGAAATATCAATTTGGAATATTAATTATATTAAGTTTTTCTCCTGCAAATTAGAGTTAATACTTATTACTATACCCTTAGGACAGAATTCAGTGTCGCGCAAAACACAACTTCCCCGTTTCCTGATTGTGTGACTCTGACCTAGCGATTCTGGCTGTGACCCTCAGGTGTGCATGCAGTACCTGAAGGACACCAACATGCTGTTTGTGGGAGGGCTGATGGTGGCTGTGGCCGTGGAGCACTGGAACCTGCACAAGCGCATTGCTTTGAGGGTGTTGCTCATCGTAGGCGTTCGGCCGGCTTTGTGAGTAGCCAGACGAGGCCCTGGAAACACAGGGAGGGATGGGGCGGAATCAAAAGCAGAAATCAGTTAATAATGTAAGATTAGGTGAAAATGGGTTTACATGGTAGAAGAGAAGTCGTAGAGTTTTGCCTAAGTGTTGGTGCCTGAATCGGTAGACCTTATGGTGACCTTGTGTCCTCCCGTCAGATTGATGCTGGGCTTCATGAGTGTGACGGCCTTCCTTTCCATGTGGATCAGCAACACGGCCACCACCGCCATGATGGTTCCCATTGTCCAGGCCGTGCTGGATCAGCTCAATGGCAACCAGACAGAGGAACCACACATTACTGCTGCCAATGACCAGGAGGGGGCATCAGAGAGTGAGGATTGGTCTCCCGGGATGACAGGCGATGAGCAAGGTGAGCTGGCATAGTGATTGGTGCACTGCTATTATTCCTTTAAGATAGTAGCTTAATCTCAAATGTTTCCGTAAATATCCAGCTCTATAAATGGATAAACTGTAAAACTGAAGGTCACTTTAAGAAACTTTAAGAAAATAAATAATAGATTTTAGGGTTGGATTTACGAATGTCAGGGACAGGGACGGGGATGGGGGTGGGGGGAGTTGTGGGAAACAAATAAATGCATGGCTGAGATATTCTTATTTTTAGGATCTAACATAGATTTGGGAATAATCTTTCAGGTGCAACTGTTCAGTATCTGAATTGAGGGGAGGTAGGCGACAGATTTTTGTCCCGGAACAACTGCAGAGGATCAACCTTGACGCTCACCCCCCTCCCTGCCCTTCTCTCCGCCTCTCTCACTCCCTCTCTCGTCTCCCTCTTCCTACAGTCGTGGTGAATGGTCTCACCATGGTAGTAACAGAAGCAGAAGCAGAAGCGACCAAACAGCAGGAGGCTATGGAGAGGACAAAGATGTGCAAAGGCCTCACGCTTTGCATTTGCTACGCTGCTAGTATAGGGGGCACCGCCACCCTGACAGGGACCGGCCCAAACCTGGTTCTGTTGGGCCAGATGAACCAGTAGGTAGCCTTGTATGATAGTATGATAATCATTCATTCAATAAAACAATCAACAGTTCTGTCTGATCAATTGATGGCAGAGGGGCTGTGATCACAAATCCTCAGCTCCGCCTTTGCATCAGACTTGCCGGACCCCAACTCTCATATAGGACAAATCTGAAAGTCAGGCAAATATTTTCTTCCTGGCAAATGAGATAACTGGCTAGCTAAAGCAGACCACTTACAGTTATTCCTGTAGGAACAGCTTAACTTTTCTTATCTTCTCCCGCCCTCAAAACCACTCTATTCTAGACTCTTCCCTAAAAATCGTGATGTCATCAACTTTGCCTCCTGGTTTGGGTTTGCTTTTCCCAACATGATCATCATGCTGACATTAGCCTGGCTCTGGCTTCAGTTGGTCTTCTTGGGTTGCAAGTAAGTGTGCAGACTTCAGAGCAGAACCAATGAGCTTGCCTCTATGAAACAGTCACCAATGATTTTGTCCATCTGAAACAGTCACTAATGAGTTTGCTCCACTGAAACAGTAACACACGACCGGGGCAAAATTACCTTACATTTTAACAACTAAAATGACAAAACATATCTTGAAACTCAAACTTCAAGCACTTTTATGTATGTAATTTTAAGTGTATTTTGTTGAATGTGTTTTTCTGTATATTCTACATCACATGGATATATTTATCTATGCCCCACTGCAAATTGTCTATCTCTCTCTCACTCCCTCTCTCTGTCTGTCTCCAGCTTCAGAAAGACCTGGGGTTGTGGGGTGGTTAAGTCAGAGAAGGAAATAGCGGCCTACAACGTGATCCGTGACGAGCACAAGCGGCTGGGCCCCATGACGTTCGGGGAGGGTAGCGTCCTGTCGCTTTTCACCTTGCTTGTGCTGCTGTGGTTCACTCGTGACCCCGGCTTCATGGACGGCTGGGCCACACATGTATTCAACGCCAATGCAGAGTGAGTAGAAGGCCAGTGTTGTCGGACGTACGCAAATACATACATATGCAAACACACACATGCAGACACTCACGTTGACTCACACATGCGTCCTAAAGCAACATAAATGACCTGACACAAAGATTATGATGATAATTATGAAGCTTATTGACTTTACTCTGACCCACTCAGGTACGTGACGGATGCTACTGTGGCAGTCTTCATCGCCGTGCTCCTCTTTGTCCTCCCCTCTAAGGCTCCACAGATCTGCTTCTGGATGTCAGAGAACATTGGTACAGGTGAGACACACCTGTACAGATAAACTCAGTCCCACAGCAGAAGTACACACACAGATACAATGCAAAACACCTTGTTGAAGTGTTTAATGAAACTGTGGTTGGCGTGCTTCTCCACAGTGCCCCAGCCCCCTAGAGTTCCCAACCCTTCACTGCTCACCTGGAAGGTGGTCCATAAGAAGCTGCCCTGGAACATCGTACTGCTGCTAGGTGGGGGGTTTGCCCTGGCCAAGGGTAGTGAGGTAAGGGGTGATCTTGGGGAGATGTGCATGTGTTCATACATGTTTTTATACATTCACACATGCATGTGTTCATACATCTGTCTGCGTTGTTTACCACCCTACGTGACCCCACTGTGTATCCCCTTCTCAGGTTTCTGGCCTATCCCTGTGGCTGGGGAACCAGTTGGCCCCGCTGCATACCATTCCTCCCTGGGCCATCGTCATTGTGCTGTGTCTCCTGATGGCCACCTTCACAGAGTGCACCAGCAATGTGGCCACGGCCACCCTCTTCCTGCCCATTCTGGCCTCCATGGTAGGAACCGACATCGCTTGATCCATCGGGAACTAAGTGGCATTGTGGTTAAGGAAGTGTACCTTTTACTGCAAGCGTGTAGGTTCAAAATCCAGGAGTGTACTTTAATATAATTTGGCGAAAGCCCAACTGTATAAATGTTTGAATGTAAGAATTATAAAAAGCTGTGCTACATGAGCAGCCAGCAGGCTCTCAGTTGCAATAATTACAGCTTAGTTAGTTAGTTATACACTCCGAACGTTTTCGTTGGTCTCAATTACAGGCACACTTGCTACAAAGTTATGTCAGGGATTTCAGAACCTTTTCAAAGGGCTTCACTGGCCATGCCATTTTTAGTTTCTTCTTTTTTCTGTGGGTTTACTATTTCGGTTTATAATACTGAACCTTGTCTTTCACAACTCCAGTCTAAAGTAATATCCATTGTTTTGAACTTATTGACTTTCTTATTAGACTCTGTCCTGTTGGTGTGTTACTGTCCAAGTGTACAGGTGTGAACCTTGTTTTTGTGCATTGCAGTCCCAATCTATAGGCATGAACCCACTGTATGTCATGGTGCCCTGCACTCTCAGCGCCTCCTTTGCCTTCATGCTTCCGGTCGCCACGCCACCAAATGCCATAGTCTTCTCTTACGGCTACCTCAAAGTATCAGACATGGTGAGAGCCCAAGCTCCCAGTCTCTGCCCACTTTCCTCAAACATTACTGTAGTGCTTAGCTTTGACTGACAGAGATAAATTAAAGCCTCACTTTTTTCATTTCCTACACATTTAAAAATGTATTTAAGCAAACACTGGAAAAACTGAGCAACTATCCAAAACATTAAACCTTGCCTAAATTTATTAAGGAAAAATTGCCCAGGAATTTAATTTAATCAGGCATTTAATATTACATTCCAAACTTAATACTTTCTTGCATATCATGTCAATCATATATTGCACAAAGAAATAGTATTTCATAGCATACAGTATCATTTTATAGTACATTAGAGATTTATCAATGAATCAAAATGTTCAAATTTCCCAATTTGTGTTGTATGTCTCATATGCTGATGTGCAGTCAACTCTGTCCCCTGACTTGTGCCTCCAGGCTAAGACCGGCGTGGTCATGAACATCATTGGTATCCTCAGCATCACCCTGGCGATTAACAGCTGGGGCAGGGCCATGTTCCACCTGGACTCCTTCCCCTCATGGGCCAACACCACAGGGGTCTGAGCTGGGGAGACAGCACTGGGCCCCCCAGGGAGAGAAGCAAGACCCTCCCTCTTGCTCGTCCCCACCTGCCAACCTCTTGAACAAACTGGCAGGTGTCCAACCACTGGGATAATGCTCTCTGAAGTTCAAACTCTGCGAAACAGTTGGGGGTTAACTATGCAGGTAGATCTCTTCATTATTGGCTCTTCTTATAGCCAGGCACAGGAAGGGAGGCTGTGACAGGGAACAGCCAAATTGCTTGAAGGGTCTTTCTCAAATATGCCTCAGATGTGCCTCCAATATGCCAGACCATCAGTGTCCCTACTTTAGTGTATAATAATTAACTTAAAAATGTTCCAACATTCAGGATAGATAGGCTGAACAATTCCTAAAATGCATCTAATAGCTACACTTTCATACACCAACAAGCAACTTAAAAACAATTGACTTAGAGTGCAGATCAAATCAGTTAATGCAGCTTCACACTATCTGGTTGAGTCCATTGGTGGTTATGAGCCACGGTGCCAAACATTCAGCTGGTTTGCCCCGTCGGAGGTCTGCTCTGGGTAATGACCTGGAAACTCCAGTCATGTCTTTTACACTCTGACAACGGGTGTCCTAACAAGAGCCTCCAGGCCCCCTTACAAAAACCTAGTCCCTCAAAAAAAATGTCCAAAACATAGGAAATAGGCTCCCCTGAGTGGTTCGGTCGGTAAAGGTACTCACTGAATGCAGACTGAGCCTTCTGATCTGGATTTAGCAGGTATGGGAGGCGCACAATACCCAATCAGGAGTACTTTTCTTGCAATTACAATTGTGGATTCCAAACATATTTAAAAACAAACAAAAAATGTGATATATTTAATAGGATATACCAAATATGTTTATTAAATAGGTACTTATTAGTTCCCTTTCAAATACAAAATAGGAACATCACTAATAGATTATTCCCCTTTATGAACCACAGAACTCTTGAGCATTTATGCCAAGTCTTGCAAGAGCATGCCTTACACTACGCATCATAAAACCTATAATGCCACATAAAATCTGATGTCTACTCTATTTTTCCATCCTATGGTTTTTGAGTACTTTGTACTCATACCTACTCATGCCTTTGCTATATTGTTTTGAAATCTTGCACAACCTGACTGTGTTGTGTGTCCCTTGGTTTTTTTGTGAGTGAATTTGTCTTGTGACTGCACTAAATAATTAGTTTTGCTAGTTAAGCCATAACAGCCGTGTGTGCCCGCAAAAACCTGTGGCCCGCATAGTCGTCCATCCCAGGATTTAGCAAGTGATTTCTATGTTTCTTTTCATGGCTAATTCAGCTGTTTTAAAACTTTTTACTGTTTTTGTGCAAACAAGGGTGTATTCTTTGTATATGATTTGTCATAAATGCTCAGAATTCTGGGGTTCTTAAAAGGGAATAATCCATTAATGATTGTTAATATTTCTTATTCTGGGAACCAATGTTATTATAATAACCCACGTCAAAATCATATTGTGAAATTAGTGTTGCTTGTGTTATAAACACACGCGCTAACATGTGTCATGTGCTAACATCTTATTATAACACTATATGTTTTTTGTAATACATGTCATTTAAAAAGCATTTTTCATTGATTTATTCATCTGATTTAGTCTATATTTTGTGCATCATTGTATTTTCTTCACTTCAGCTGTTTCGAGCCACTGAACAAGAGTGTTTCTAACACTGAAGAGATACTTGAAATTAATGTTTGTTTATATCAGTGTAGTATGGATAAAGGCTGGGAATCGCAATCGCACTTTACATAAATGTACTTAATAGCTTTTTATTTTTATGAGCAGAATTAAATAAGAAGCCGTGCAATCGAAAACGAATATGTAATGATGTAACATACAGCTGTTCTGTTGAGTTCAACTAGAGACATTTTCAATGAAGGAAACTGCTACATAACACACCACTTTCCAAATTACCGTTTTATTTTGTATGTATTTAAATCAGTTAAAGGGCTTGAAATCCAAAAGTGAAATTATGTGTTTGTATAAATAGCCTGGGGTTTTGTTAATTGGTGCCTGAAGGCAAGGGAACATGTGCATACTTTTATAATAGCATTTACAGCGTTATTTAGAGTTTGTAAATGAGGCCAGAATCAATGGGTGCTGTATCTCAAAGCAATACAATATATATGACCTCTTGTTTAAACACCTCTTCTGTTTGTCTTCTTTGCAAGTCGGTGCTTTATATCTCAGATTCCTACAAACAAGGACTTTGTGACTCAGGCACGTCATGAAAGGAATCATGCCTAGAAATCATGCCCGAGGTCTGGCTAAAAGCCTCAATCAGGGGCGGCTCCAGTCATTTGGCAGGGCCAAATGTAAGATTTTAAAACTACGCCCACCTAACTGGACCAACCACATAAATGCATGCATGCATCAGAAGTAAAGTTTTAAAAATAAATGACTCGTGAATGTTGGGAAACTTAAAATAAAATATGCCTAAAGGGGCCCCTGAAAGCCCTGGGGCAGGAAGTGAACACATGCATTGCTTAAGGTAGAAATTCGATCCAGCCCCCCACACCCCATAACACTTCTCAATGGCCAAGATAGATAGCCAATGGCCAATAGAAAAATTTAGTAAGATAAAAAATGTTCTATTTCAATTCACCTGTGTGGCACATTAAGAAAACAAAAGCAATGAGACTGCTGGTTTAAGTCTTGATTGTTTTTGATAAGAAAACCGCACCCAGGTGTGCTATAATGGTCAATTCCAGCCACCCATGAAGAGAGAGCGCTTGGTGACTGTGTGCCACGCGTCCGGCTAGAGTACGCACGGGAGAGGTCCGGGCACGCCCATCAGCACCGGCTGAGGATCAGGCTAA
>JAOVYW010000032.1:5103303-5114767 GCA_025775045.1 Hiodon tergisus
CGTATCGCAGCAGGAATTAGTGCTGGTATGGTGTTAACTATTTTAAATCTGGATGTTTACTGGAGCAATTCAGAGCGGAGAATGGATTGGTCACTTCAGGATCCCATTGCACTTTATTTTAAAGGGGGGTATTACTGTCTCTCCCTCTGAATTCCCATTTCCCCAGCGTCCCCAGAGGATTCCGCTCGCCTTAGAACGGGATTCCATCATAGCACCGATTCTGAGGATGGCGGTCATGTTGTAAATATTTATTTCTGACAGAAATCTCTGCTCCCTGTAAACGGACACCATTTGAGTGACCCTATCCTGTCACGCCCACCGTTTTTACAGCATTACACCCACTGATGGGCAAAGGTCGCCTTGCCCACTGGTTTCTGTGACGTTTGTGTTTGCGTTGCCTCTTCCGTAGACCTGAGTAGGAGCAGGATGGTTTGGAGAGGGACGTGACTGCACTGGGGTAAGCCGTTTTTCAGCGGATTGTCGACCTGTTGTTAATGTTGTTTATGTTGTTTGTTGTGTGCGACTTTTCATTAACGTGAGGAATCTGACAAGCAGTTCGTATCATTTTCTGTGAACGATGAGTGTGGTTCAGTGGCAGCTCATTTTCCAAGACAGCTGTACCAAGTTAAATCTGATTGGATTTGACAAATAGCCAACGCTGGCTCGGTGTTATCCTTTGTGATCTTCTGCTTTGGTTTCCCAATACAATCCTGGATCCTTTTTTGTGGTTATATATGTGCTTATACTGCAGCTCAGACGGCCATTTACTCTCCGCTGTGCCAGTAGGTGAAAACCCCAGTCTCTCTGACACATACACACAGGCACACACCACTCTGTTTATGTCGAGCTTCGCTTTTGGGAATAGTTTGTAGATAAGCTCTTGTTTCAGTGTTGATCAAGCAATGTTATTCTTTGATCTCAAAAGTAAAATGTGCGGTTTTTACTTTAGATTTTTGGTAGGTATTAATGATGAACAGTTTTTTCTCTCTCGTCTGAGCTGATATTAGGGATACTTGGGCACATACTCTGATGACCTGTAGCTCTTCCATTAAGTTAGGGTCAGCAGAGGACGATTGCGTTTTTGTGTTTGGGGACAAGGCTTCTGTACTGTGAGTTTTTTTTAGGGACTTTAGGGACGCATTGTCTATTTATCCAAAATCAGCGGTGGATAATCAGGGCTTTTGTGGGGTTGGTCCCCTTCATCTCCTGAGTTCTTATCCTTAGGAACAGGTATTGTATTCATGAGAAATGGTTTAGTTTGCAGACCGTTTTGTTTTTATTTTATGTCTAAATGTAAGCACTTGAATCCACAAACCAGTTGAGCCAACCTGGACGTTTCTCATAGTACTGAGGTTCAATAGCCTGGTTTAAACGGTAAACTTACGTCTGACTAATGATGATTTATTTATTTTTCAGGGCAGCACAGTGGCGGTGCGAAATTAGTAGGGCTCATCTCGCTAGCGGGTAAACGGCGTCTCCAATCGGCGCTGAAGCTCTCGTGAGGGGTGAGTGGCCTGAAGGGATTTGATTTGATACTGGTCAGACTGGGATTTAAAAGGAGTCGTATTTCCTCACCCCCTCCCCACCCGTTTGCAGTGGCAGGATTCGGTCTCAAACGCCATACCTCGTGTGACGCTGTGTCTGCTAGTTCGTTCGACTCGCCTCTTATTTGTTTAATTTTAGTCATTCGGATAATAAATTCTCACCTGGAAGCCAATAGAGAGAAAAACCCGACTGCCCAGGCACAAAAGAATGGTAGTGTAAAAGTTCAGAATTAAAAGGTGTGATTAAACCTAGCCATTTCCAAAGACATCTGGACCCTACACCCACAGTACTGTGCAGACTTACAATAATACATGGCAACAGCTTCAAAGATAACGGTAATAGTCTTTATTGTGCCTGAAACTGGAACACAAACAGCTGCCTGATGTTATACACAATCGTGATGTTCCAGTGGTGTTGTACACCAGAATTCTTAATTACACCTCTTAAGTTTTTTTCTTCTTCTTCTTCTTCAAATAGCATCACTTCTGTTGGAATTTCTTGCTAAGCTTGGAAAGGAAATAAAGATCCTGGCTGAATGAATTTCAGCCGTGTGTAAGTTCAAGAAAACCAGAATGTGTAGTCCCTTAAAGTTCCCCCAGACTTGTGCTTGTTTCGCTAGTCTTAAAAGACAGTTCCAGGCTGTTGAAGTGCGTCCCGTCTCCAGACAGACTTCCTGAACAGCATCGTTTACAAAAAGACATGGAAGTTCTCGACCAGATTGAACAAGCTTTAACAGGTTCATACTCTTCTGTGTTTTCTCTTCTTCTATAAGATGACTTCAATATGATTGTTACTCTCCCGAGAGCACAATTTGCTGATGTGTTTAATTTTAGTATCTTAAATGCTACTAGTAATTGTGGGTGGATTGCTTTGAACTAAAAGAACAAGTCTGCTGCTTTCTGCCCTTCAGATCAGTAGCAGCAGGAATAACAGGCTCATCGTCCTCGCAAGTCGACGGATCGGGTCGCCGTCTCACTTCGTTGTCAGACTCGAGCCCGCCCGTGCGCTTCCAGTGCGGTCCAAATCCAAAACCGCTTCAGGTTTCCCGGCGACCGCAGTTGGTACTGTCCCGAGCACGCCTCCGCGTGGGTTCTGGACATCCGAGCAGCTCGCTCATTCTCAAGGACAGACAGGCGAACAGAAAGCAACGCAGGGAGACGGCAGTACCCAGTTCAGCGAGAGAGCTTTAGGGGGAATCTGATGCCCTGCTGAAGCAGCACTCTGGGTTTCATTTGATAAGCTTCACACGGACAGACACTCACACGCACGTCGCTAAGGTCCTCTCCGACACCAGCAGGCTCGGGGGGGGGGGGGAGGGAATAGGAGGGCGACGGAGCAGGAGATTGTCCCGCCCTGTAATGCCCTCCTCGATTCCTCTACATACCCCAGTATGGTGCCAGGTTCCTGCGGTCCCGCTCGTAGACGTCTGGCATCACCCCGTACGGCGTGGGCACCATTTTGACGGAGTTCCTGCCAAAGAGCTTGCGCTCGTACTCGATGAGCTGGCGCCAGAATCCGGCGTTGGGGCGGATGACCGGCCGGCGGGCCTTGACCCAGGCGTGGGCCTCGGCCAGCGAGACCCGGTGGTACTTCATCAGGTAGGCCAGGCAGAGCGACGCGGAGCGGCTGACGCCGGCGGCACAGTGAACCAGCACCGCCCCCCGTTTGCGGCCCACGCTGTGGATCTTGTCCGCCACGCTGTCGAAGTACAGCGAGATGGGCGAGTGGGGCATGTCGGCCAGAGGCACTTTGACGTACTCCACGTGCGGCCAGTTGAAGTTGGGCAGCTCGATGGTGGCGTTGACCACGCAGGTGATGCCCTTGGAAAGGAGCAGGCTGCGGTTGGACGCCACGTTGCCGCGGCTCAGGAAGAGCGAGGGCGTGATCTGGGCGATGCCGCCCAGCAAACCCCCTCCGGTCTCCGGGACGAGCCGAGGCACGGCTGGAGGCACCACCGAGCTCCGGTGGTGGTGGTGGTGGTGATGGTGGTGGAAGAAGCCCTGGCTGCGGGAACCCATCGGGGGCAGAGACTGAGAGACTCGGAGGGCGGGGAGTGGACGGAGAGAGAAGATGACCTGCAGGATTCGAGGAGTCCTCCTTCAGCACGTAGCTGGCATGGTGGAGCGGCAGGAGAGACAGGCGGAGGAACTGGCCGGTGGATCTACCTGTGGGGGGGGAGAGAAATTCACATTCACCAGTTCAGGAAAACAAAAAACACACCTAAATCACCACATTTGACAAGGGCCATCTAGACTGGTTCAAGCAGCAAGTAATAAACCGTGGGCAGTCATTCAGACTCTCTGTGATTACATTGTTCATTCAGCGTCATGAATAAATGCATCATATACAAAAGATGTCCTTGCGTTGTTTTTGAGTTAGACAAGTTCAGTGCAGTCGGTACCCAAAGACTGCAGTCCCGTTTCAGTCTGCTGCTCTCGTCATGTCAGCAGTAATGCAGGCCTGGGCAGGATGCAGCGGCGGCTAACAAGTATTAATAATGGAGTCCTCCAGCTCGGCAGACAGCAGAAGCGATCCTGCACATTCGGCCCAGGAAACCGTCGGGGACGCGAAGGAGGTAGCTCGAAAAAAACCCTGCGGAAGCCAGGCAAGGAGACGCCTTGACACCTCACTGTGAACTGTGTCGCCCCTGACGACGATATGCGATCGTCGATGTCCGACACCGTCTGCTCAGCTCCTGCAGAGCGCGCAAAAAGAAAACGGGAGTCAATTTCATCTCTCTGGGCACAGACCAATACGTCTTCCCTGCCACAGCTTCAGCCAAAGCACGGCTGTGACAGTCCTGACAGCTGGGTCAGCCTGGGAAAAAGTTCCCTTACTACACTGGGGCCCATCAGCATGACAAACTAAAAAAAAAAAGACCGGCCATATTAGCACAAAAGCATAGCAACAGGAAGAGGAAGTTGTGTCATTTTGGCCTCGGGAACCCACTTTCATACAGCAACCCGCCGGTCAGGTCTGGGCTCGACCAGAACCATCTCCGCTCTCCCAGTGGTCAAGCTGGACAGAGTGCCTACAGACAGTTCTCAATGCCCTGAAAAGACTGCACAAGGGGGTTTACTGCATTAGGTCCACGCCCGTGTTCTGGAAATCATCTCATCGTTCACCAACCCGCAGAGGAAACCGAGCTGAACCTAAAACCCCAAGCTCTGAATAGGCAACTTCCTACCCCGACCTCTGTTGCTCTCTCACAGCCGGTGCCAACTTCGTTAAAAAGCCTCACTGATCAAACCAAATTCATTTCAAATGAACTCAATCACACTACCCTGTGTGCAGACCATAAAAAAACATTACCATGCCACTTAGCGTTTCTCTCTCAAACACAGACACAGGCAGATAGGCTGTCAGAGAGACAAGAACATGAACACACACATTGTCTCACACTGATAAAGCCTGCTGTCTCTCCAAGCCAGAGGGCTTTGTTTTAGCAGCCATCACAGAGATGGCCCAGGTTTCCACAGGCAGGGCTGTCTGGGGCCGCTTTGTCGATAAACCAATCTACCCCCGGAGTATGTGCACTGTCAATCTCTCTCTGACCCAGCTCTCTGCCACTCCTGCTGGGACTCGACACAGCCTCATTACCTGCAGAATACAGCCTTCTCCTTTTCAAGGCAAGGCGTCCCTGACGGCCCGCCAAACGGTTGCTATGGAACGCGAGAAGGAGGAGCTGAACCCAGATTACTTGTCACTGTTAGTCCGTAGTCATGGGACGCAAACCAGCTCACCAGACCCGCCTGCGGAGGTCCGAGTTGGGTACCAGAGTTTTTCCTTCCCCCACTAAATCACCAGGGAAACATTAAACAAGCGACATTGTAAACACGTGTGCCCTTTGCTTGGCAAACGAATCCCAGGAATTTATTGGAACGAGCAACGCAGGCGGGTGACACGCGGGACAAGCATTCCAAATCGCGCTCCAAAAAGCGGTCCCCGCAGAACCGACGACTTGGTTCAGTCTGACGAATAGCGGATAAAGCATAGACCCTGCATTAAAGCCCAGAGATGCGCCGCTCGTCTCCTAAGGACTTGCTTGTAGGCGTGTCTTGTACGAGCTGATCTCACTGCCCTTGCAGCAGCGACCTACTGACCAGACTGGGATTGTGCCAGGGAGGGAGAGAAGATTTCAGGAGCGTCGGCAGAAATCTCCCCCCCTCTCCCTCCCTCTCTCTCTCCCCCCTCTCCCAAGTGCTGATGTTCCTCGTCTCTGCTGACGCTTGCTCCGTCCACGCAGCTATTTTTATGTGGAGTGCGCAGAAGGTGCGGGGGTGCGGAGGAGAGTGGAGGAGGAAGGCCTCACAGGCCTGGCAGCAGCTGCTGACACCAAGGCCGAACCTTAGCGTAACCAAGGCCGAACCTTAGCGTAACCAAGGCCGAACCTTCTCTTCGGTCCCCCTTGAGACAACAGGCGTTCTGACAGGCAGAGGGCCGCCAAGCTCAGCCAAATGTTGCCGGTGGCAACAGCCATTCCTTATGTTGCCGTTGTCCCCCCCACTTCCCTTGAAAGATGTCCCATGAAACCCGACGTCTCCCAGCTACCAGACAGACTCGGGGCTTGTGACACCCACCAGGGGCCACGACGCGCTGACCTGTGCCCGCCTCTCTGCAAACAGAAACGGTAACGTGGAGGAACCACAGCATCCAGGTCAAATATGGAAACCAGAAACAAACTCACTTTCTACTGCACAGCAAACTTCACAGCCCCAGAAATATTCAAATCCACCTTATAAACAGGGGAGGAGATAATACAACTGAAAACACTGGGGAAGCCCACCTGACAAACTCGCACACAGACAGACAGACGCAACCACACATACAGACAGATGGACAGACACACAGAGGAGATTACTCACAATTACACAATGGTGATTAAGGGCAGCATTATAAAACTGTATTTGAGATTTCCAGGATCAGGGTTGGGGACTGGGACCGCTGATCTAGGATGACACATGGTCAACAGTATTGGGCCTTTCGCACAGGTGCGTCCATCACCCCCCCTCGCAGTGGACACAGCGAGGAACCAGGCTGGGCACCAGACTAACCACACAGTCACAAAGCATTAAGAGGTGTCTGAGTGCACCTGCCTGTGGGCAGTCCTGCCAGCAGTCATTGTCTGAGATCAAGCAATGACTGCAGGGGACAGGCTTGCTCCAACAGCTGCGCTCTAGTCAAGATCGAGACCAGAACCTCCCTCCCTCCATCCCTCCACACACACACACGGCAATAAACCAAGTGCATTTTCAGCACCTCGCAATATCTGGCATATTCACTGGCCGGCGTGCCGTCATCCAAGATTTGTGGGCCATTAGCAAATCAACATGCTATCGCGTCCTGTCTGACATCGGGGATGGGTGGCGTGGTGTCACTGCATCTATTACAAGTCAAGCTCGCCACAGCACCACAAGCCCAAGCTCAGGAACTGCCACTCCCTCACAACACTATCCAAATCGCCTTCACTCTAAGAGCTGCTATGAAGCTCGTGGTCTGTCCTGCCAAGGGCTCTGCCTGACAGCTGTAGACACCCCATTAGATCGCGCCAACCGGCTTCTTTCATTCTGTACTACATTAAAGCTAGATCCACGGACTCAAAAATTGGTTTCAAATACTATTTCCATACTACACAACGCATCAACCGCATCTCTACCTTCCAAGATTTCACCAATACGTTTCTAACATTCTGGATTCATTTGAGATTTTGGAAAAGAAAATCCTTCAAAAAGGCATGCGGCATTCCTTGTCCTGGTTCTCAAGATGTTAATCTGAAAGTCTACGGTAGTCGAGTGAACAATAAAAGGTATCGGATATGCTTGGAATGAGTAGGTCTCTAGGTTCTGACTTCCTTTGCTTCGGAGCTCGGATGGTTTGAATAGACATGAACTACCTTAAAACAGGTTTACCTTGAAGATAACACCCGAGGTGTAATTGATTAGGAAAAAACAAAGCCCGTCGTTTTTTCAGGCTATTGTAATAATGCACATACTCTCAACAATAGCTATGCTATTCACTGAAAGAACTCACTTTGTGTAGGCAGCCAAATTTCAGCATCAGGTTGAATTGTACACCCATTCACTTATATTTTCTATAGCGCGAATAAGGTTAGGAACTTTACGACGTCTCAAGACATAACTTCAAACCAAGCCCGGCGAAGTACTACGGTTACAAACTGAATGTGCAACATGTGCGGAACCGTACTGAGAACAAGGTAACAGAGACCGAATCACTTGCGTGCGTTCATTCTGGTTGTATGGGTGCCTAACAGAAGTGTAAACCTGTAAAAACATATTTAAACATCTACAATCATAATTTGAATACCACAATACATAAATAAATTTAAAAAGCTTGATGTACTACGGGCTTTTTTTTTTTAACCCGACGACCAGTTTCACACTGAGTATTGTACATCGCCTTCCTGAGTACAAGGAAATGTCTCGAGAAGTAATAATCATTACTTATACGAACGAATACAACACGCTCAGTGCGATTTATAAGAATCGACATTTCAAAACTAAAGCAATCTAAATGACACTGGGCGAGTACGCTGTGTAGGTTTTCGATTAACACGTAAGGAAAACAGGGCATAACTTACCCAACCACTTCACTTTGGCCGAAGTGGTTTGTTGCCAAACGCGTTGCTAACGTGCAGATCCAGTCAAAACGAGGTAATTCTAAGTCTCTGTAGTGCGGTTTTCACTCACCGTGTGTCTGTTTAGAATTGAACTGCACTTGATTGAAAAGACAAGATGCAAAGTTACAAAATTTTAAAAACAATACGGATGAAGTCTATGCGCGGTTCCTACGGACGCAGATAACCGACGCTCAAAACTGCTATGTGACTAGAGTGAGATTTTGCTTCGGAGACAGTACGAGGCTACACGGAAGCGCCTCCCCCCCAGAATAACGCATTTCGGACTACCAGCCAAGAACTAGGTGCCGCAAAACATTTTTTTACGGACACCGTTTCAAGAAAGACGCGTTGATTATGAGTTAATTACACACCGACGAAGAATAACGGACTACGTTGGCTGGTTCAATTTGCAGTTATTCTTAACGTCATATATTTTCGCTTATGTGCACAATCGCAGCAAAACCACATTTCTAAATTACACATCAAACGTGTCTATGCGTCATTTTGAAAACAATGCACGTACAATTTTTACCCCAGGGGTATGCAATATTCATCATCAAACTACAAGTATAAACAAAACAAGCGTCTGCTGCTATAAATTCCGGTACGTCTCATTTTATCGGCTTACAATTTGTATTAAATGTCACATGCTTATAATTAGAATTCAGTTCATATTTAGTTTATGCTAGTGTACCCAATCCTTATTTGAACACCGGAAGAAAAAATAAACTTGAGTGAGCATTTACCTGCTACGTCTCATCAGACGAGTTCACGGAAAAATGGAAGACAGATAATAAAATGTTATGGATAGAGGCAGAGCAAGCACCGATTATTTGTGAAATCTTGAACATTATGAGCGGCGTTTGTGCCAGTGTGAAATATACTTTATAAGTAGGCCTACGGCGCCCGTTTTTGACAGAAAAACCAAACGCCTGTGGAAACGCATACATTGTGGTTCGATATTAAAAATATGTAAAACCGCTTCCATAAATTTCGAAGTGTCTGTAGCATGTTAAAGGGTCGGGGGTCTGGATATAATAATAAAAGCTGTCAACTAACCGCTGTCAACTATTGCTTAATCGTAGTCTGGTCAGGTAGTGTACCTTGTCTCGTCTGAAATAGAAGTAGGCTGTCAGTGAGGAGTGGTTTTGGATGGATGCATTAGCAAATCTTAATTCATAAATTTTTACGTTTTTGACATGGAGAATATGAAACTGTTCGATGCTACTGGCAATATTAAATTCCTGCGCGCTCCAGTTTGTTTGTGGTTATTTAAGAACTACCAAAACCGTGGCTTATAGTGGCAGATTTTACGCGAGAACCGTAGTATAGGCTTCCATGAAGTTTCCATTTTATGAATTTATATTTACACATTTACAAAGGCTTAGCGTTGGCATGAAGCCTTTCGTAAGGGTACGTACAAACGCAGTGTTTACGACATGCTGTTTAAAATCAAATTTTCAGATCCCCCCCAAATTACAGTTGTCATTGCAGCACTACGGTCATCCGAATAGGTGCCGGTGAGTTAGATGAAAGACGACTGTACCGAAAAGCACCGAAGAAATGTTGTAACTGGGGAAGAGTGACGTATGATCCGCGTCAATGCACTGGCATCCGAGGCGCACTTATCGTGCTACCCTGGCATTGTACAGCCTCACAATATAAACCTCGATAATGCTCAAGTAATCGTGTGCATGTGTCATAGACGGTCTACAGAAGGTTGTTTAGCAATATTTCAGGTGGTTATCATCGGTTAATGCCGTAGATTGAAAAAAACAACGCGTGTCTGAGTGTTTGAACTAAGCTACGCAAGTCAGTAGGGAAACGCTAGTGAAGCACTCACACGCGCTCAAAAAATGGCTAGCTCTGTCACAACCAACAAGCTCTGCTGTCACAGTGGTACAATGTATAATATAAGAATAAGACTGTACTGCCTCACCTCAGACTTAAGCATATCCTGATTTCCAGCGTGCCTTAGAACACACAAAGGGCTTCAGGTCAGAGGCGAACTCGACACTCCTCACGGGGTCGAAAAGTTGGGGCAGCCGCCCAGCTCAACGAAAGCTCTCGGATTATGCCCGATCACGTGGCATTACCGGCACCTTCGCGTTACAATTCTGCTACTCCCTGTCGAGATTACACAAAGATGCTAAGAATGAGCAGAGTCAAAGAGACAGGGGTAGGGGTTGGAAGATTAGTGGAATCATCATCTGTAGAGAAAGTGAAACTTATGGCACGTGTGTATTTTTCTTCCCTGTGTGAGCGCTCTGGTCTTTGAGACTTCATTTCAGAAATGGAGTGTCCCAAACGTGCATCTCACCAGTCCCAACAGACACTCTCCAAGCTGCGAGGGGCAGCTGGCTGGGGGTTGGTGACCCTACATCCCCCTGGCAGGTGTGCACGTCCCGCTGGATGGCAGTCTCCGGGGGAAGTGATTAACATCTCGGCCCTGGAAATAACGATTGCTAGATGCGCTCCGTTTGCTAACAGTGACAGTGCAGAGTACGCGCACTTCGGAAGAACCCGGTCTCGCTCTTCCCAGTTTCCGAGTAACCGAGTTGTTGCTAGCTAGCTGGGACGTTTGAATGCAAGATGGAACGACAAATGTACAGCTGGAAACGATGCTTTAGGTGTTGACGTCTCACCCTCACTTTTTAAAATAGGGACATGGCGGTGCAGAGAGCGCGATGAACTCCAGCTTGGGTACCGTAGCAACAGTACGCAACACCCGGGCTGTGGCAGTAGCCCTGTATGCTGCAACCCAGGAGGCTGACGAGAAGGCAGTGAGAATCACATTCCACCCTGCGACACGCCCGGGTCCCGTGGTAATGTAATCCGCTGCATTACTTCCTGGGCACTTTGTGTTGGTGAGGTGAGGTATTGGGTTCCACTGGCTTTGCCACAGCCATCAAATAAACATACAAAGGGTAGCAGGAGAACAGCAAGGCCAGAGATAGTACTAAAACACTGAATTAAATCGGAACAGGAAAGAGAGAGAGAGAGAAACAAAAGGGGGGTGAGAGAGAAACAAAAGGGGGGTGAGAGAGAAACAAAAGGGGGGTGATAGAGAGAGAAACAAAGGGGGGTGATACAGAGTGAGAGAGAAACAAAGGGGGGTGATACAGAGTGAGAGAGAAACAAAGGGGGGTGATACAGAGTGAGAGAGAAACAGAAGGGGGTGATACAGAGTGAGAGAGAAACAAACGGGGGTGATACAGAGTGAGTGAAACAAAAGGGGGGTGATACAGAGTGAGAGAGAAACAAAAGGGGGTGATACAGAGT
>JAOVYW010000033.1:13195-30218 GCA_025775045.1 Hiodon tergisus
ATGTCGGGAAGTCATTAATGTGTTAATTTGAGGAGCAGCCTTTAGAAAACACCAGGTCAAATTAGCATCACAAGCAAGCTTGGCCTATCAAGCTCATCAGGCTGTGAGATGAGATGTTCATGAAACAGGCGAGGCAGGCACTCTGACAGTGTCGTTAAATGATTACTGTCTACCGGAGCACTTGTAAATATAAACAGGACGTATTTGAGCCCTCAAGGTTTAAATAGCCACAAACTCAGCGTAGGCACACAAACAGATGAAGGGCTTTCAGATCTGACAGAAAAAAAGAAACTCCCCCACAAACCACCAAGCTCGGACATTTGAAATGTGCAAACATTCATTCAGACGGTTTTCCGATATGAATAAATAAACAAATAATGAATGCACTGACCACTGGAATAGGTGCCACTTTCTAAGGCCTTAGTTGTAAACACCTTCCACCCTCGCCCCCCAGTGCTGCTCGCCAAGGAAACACTAAATCATCTTCATGCAGCTCAATGCCAGTCAGGTAAGTAACAACGGATGGTAATGGCCTGACTGCTGCTGAGCCAATCAGCCACTATGCTTGTTCACAAGTTCACGCCGTGTCTCTGAGTAGACATCATCTTTAGTGCCACACCCCAGGATGTAATATAGTACTTATTATTAAAATTTAAATTTCCTTGTTTTCAAAAGAAAAGAAAAATTTTTGTTCATTAAAATAACATTAAATTGATCAGAAATATAGTGTGGACATTGTTAATGTTGTAAATGACTATTGTAGCTGGAAACAGCTGATTTTGAATGGAATATCTACATAAGTGTAGAGAGGCCCATTATTAGCAACCATCAGTCCTGTGTTCAGATGACATACTGTGTTTGCTAATCCAAGTTTATCATTTGAAAAACCTTTTGCAATTATGTTAGCACAGCTGAAAACTGTGCTGATTAAAGACGCAATAAAACTGTCCCTCGTTAGTCTAGTTGAGTATCTTGAGCATCAGCAATTGTGTATTCGATTACAGGCTCAAAATGGCCAGAAACAATTAACTTTCTTCTGAAACTCGTCAGTCTATTCTTGTTCTGAGAAATGAAGGCCATTTCATGCGAGAAACTACCAAGACATTGAAGATCTCATACAACGCTGTGTACCACTCCCTTCACAGAACAGCGCAAACTGGCTCAAACCAGAATAGAAAGAGGAGTGGGAGGCCCCGGTGCCCAACTGAGCAGGAGAACAAATACATTAGAGTGTCTAGTTTGAGAAACAGACACCTCACAGGTCTTCAACTGGCAGCTTCATTAAATAGTTCCCACAAAACACCAGTTTTATTTTAATTAGTAATGTATTTGTAATGCTTAAAGTAGTGAGCAGGACTAATACCAACACACCCAGGTCTGTGGGCTGAAGAAGAAGCTGTAAAAAACATAGCTCAAAGTTACAAAAGTGGCAATGAATCTTTAGTGCACATAGTCTCAGCAGCCATAAACAAACACTCAATAGATGTCCCACATGTATCCCACGCGTTTCCTCCACATATCCCACGTTTCCCACACATTTCCCACACGTTTCCCACTCATTTCCTACATGTATCCCACGTTTCCCACACATTTCCCACGCGTTTCCTACACGTATCCCACGTTTCCCATGCGTTTCTTACACATATCCCACAAATCTTCCTGTTCAGACCGCTGGGTTATTATAATAACGTTGGTTACCTGAAATAGAAAAATGAACCCAAGTATATTGAGCAGATATGCCAAATCTCATGAGAGCGTGTCTGATGTTGCGCATCATAAATGTTATAAAGCATGTAGCATGTAATCTTAATCTTATAAGCATGTAGAGTGTTCTCATTGAGACACTGCGGCACTGCAACGTCCGCAAAGACTGATGTGTAATATTTACGTTTCAGTGAACCATAGTTATGATAATAACCCTACAAATACAAAATATGAACCACTAATGGGTGTGAATAACTCATCTGTCATGAGGGTAGCTGTAGGGCTGAGCATCACAATGTATGTAGACAGTTGAGGGATCAGGTCCTCAATACTCTCATCCCCAAATCCAGTGCGCTGCACATCCATAACGTTCAGTTGGTTGAACCTTGTGAATGTGTGGGAAGTTGCCCAGACTGCAACATCACCCAAGAGGAAGTCTGTCTGTACCCGTCTTCAGTGTAGGCTGCTTGCTGAGATGATAAAAGATCTTCATCTCAGTGAGACACTGGGAGAGGCTCTGCTTACACTGGGCTTAACCCTGTGACTGAGACCCATAGCAGACAAATGTAGTATGCTAGCATTCTCACTGGAGGAGATGCTCTCTGTCAGACAGGAAAGACGAGGGACAGAAGGTTATCAGCTCCACTGACTGGTTCACATGAAAGGCTAAAATAGTTTTGGTAAAAATGCAGGGCGGCCTGCAAGATAACTCTTGACCATCCATGAGAAAAGAGTCAGCTAGCTCTGGACAAGGACAATGAATGCAACTCAATAATTTACTAACTGCAACTCACTAGTAACAAAAAGGGAGGGGTTTTTCAAGGCTTAAAGCACTACATTTAACCTCCACTGGGGAATAATATTCTTTCTCTGTGGCTTCCTGTAAAAACTTCCCAGCCAGAAAATGGGATCTGGTAGACACAGAGCCATTCGGATAATACAACGCTGTTGGAACACTCAGTTAGTTGTAACTAACTAGGAACAAATTGAGGCTGCTCTTGCATTCTGCAGGGTGTCGATCACCCTCTCAGAAAGTTTATAACTTCTCTAGAAAAGAGATCGACAAGAATCCTTGTTTAGCACTCCTGTCAGATAAACTGCTTGGAGAGGATCTGGGCGTCTGACCAGAGCAGAATCTTGAAAACCAGATGTCGGATACTGGGTGACTTTATGCCACCTTGGTGGTTGATATATAACATCACAATGTGTAGTTCATCTGGACAAGCACTTGTGTGTCTATGATCTCTTCCAAAAATGACAGTAGGCTCAGAAACATTGCCTGCAGCTCCAGGATGTATATGTGGCGATCTAACCACAGGGGCCTCCACACACTCCCTGTGCATTCTATGCACCACCCCATTTGTAATGTAATGGTCACCTCTCTCCTCGGGACCACACCAAGATATACACCTAAACGTAAGTGGGAGGTTTGCTTCCTCCAGGTGAGCGCTCAAAGACAGATTATAAACCTGTGATCTTGTAGCGGTTCAACACGGGGTAAGATACTTTGTGGTTGAAATACACCTATAGGGGGCACATGTGCAGAATGCCCAGGGGAAGGGACTGTGATGGTGCTGCCATCAGGCCCAAAAGCCGATGTCATCATCGGAAGAGTTTTGCCTAGCTGAAAAAGATCTAGGCAAGCTGCTATCCACACTACTCTGAAGTCTGACATAGTTCCTGGAAAAAAAGAAGATTGTGGCAGCAATGCCCTATGGGCTGTACCTGGGGTTGCCGTTGTCGCTTAGCAAAATTGTTTCCTTGCCACTGCCTGCTTAGGTGTTAAGTCGGGAAAGGCCTTAGTGATCCTCCTTGGACTGCCTCAAAAGGTCTTCTACCACTGGGCTAAAAGTATAGCTTCACGTGATAGGCATCTCCAGGAAGGTTGACTTGTTGTTGTTCGACAGTCTAGCCTGTGAAACCTATAGCTGACCACCAGAGCGGCTGTGTTCCTGCCAGTCACTTAGCTAATATGGGATTAGGTGTTTATTCACCAGCTGGAGCTCTCTCAGTTGATCGGGGAAAGCCCACCCACATTTGAAGCCAACAACCTGAACTTGTACGAAAAGTGTTGTAGCTTTTCAGATGGGCTAGGAAAGCGCTGGCAGAGTAAGAAGGTTCTTAAGAAGGTTCTCAGTACTTGGGATTGCTTGTTAGGACAAGCAACATCCTTGGAGGGTAAGAATAAATCAACGGGTAGCACCAGTGCAGGAACAGTCCATTTGAGAGGAAGAAAGTGGGTCTCATGCAGTCAATACATCACGTTGCAGTGGCTGCATGTTGCCATGACAACTGCAACTTCTGCCATAAATCAGAGTGGATGACGGAGCTTTGATAGCCACAACAGGCTGATCGTCAATGATGGAGAAGCTTTCTCCTGAAGAAACCAGCTAAGTTATTCCCCAAGTCTCTGTGACTTTCTGCATAAGAAGTAGAGCTTCCTAGGCAGAGATGGAAGACATAACGGCATTGGATTCTCCCTCGTCCTCCGAGGGGTTGGTCCCATGTTCCCCGAGGTAGCACGTGAGACAAAGTTGTTGCAATACTCAAACTAGGAGCAAGCTAGATGAGGAGCAGGTTAGGTTCAGGGGATGGAGGGAGGCAGTTGGCTGAACAGTCAACACCAGAGGATCTGGGGACAGCTGGCACTCCTGCCACCTATTTTCCAAGCTTTGAATGACCTGCTGCCAATTTTAAAGTTTATACTCCTTGTCAGAAGGGCGAGGAAAAGAAAAGGAGGCATACGAAGTTGAGGGTAAAGTGACTCTCCGTGTTGAGGTAGCACCGCTCAGTGTGCTCAATTCCTCCTATATCATGGACTGTTCTATGGTCCGTCCCCTGAGGTGAACGAGTGTAAGCTGTATAGGCGTCCCAGCTCACAGACTGAAGCTGGGTATTCTAAAGCCAAAGAATGGTGCCGATCTTTCATGCTCTTTCCTAGTCAAATAAAAGGAAGTAAACGCACGTGGGTGAAGACATGCATATGCTTCAAGGGCTTCAAGTTCTAATAGCGTAAGGCTACCAATGAAACCATCAATGCAGACTTCGCAAATGCCTTTCCCACACTTCTCTGAGGAAAGAGACACAATCGCAAAAGTAAAAGAAAGTTTTGAAAGCTATTGAATTAGTCACAAAAACTAAGGTGAAGCTCCAACACTAGACCCTGGGAAGGACAGTGGTGCTCGAAAGTTTGTGAACCTTCTGTGAACAGCAAAAGTATGTGAACCTCTAGGATAAGCAGTTAATTTGAAGGTGAATTTAGAGTCAGGTGTTGTCAATCAATGGGATGACAATCAGGTGTGAGTGAGTACCCTGTTTTATTTAAAGAACAGGGATCTATCAAAGTCTGATCTTCACAACACATGTTGGTAACCTTTTCCGGCCTGATGAGCATCAACAACTCTTTCTGAGGATCTCAGAAAAAGAGTCGTTGACGCTCATCAGGCTGGAAAAGGTTACAAAACCATCTCTAAAGACTTGGGACTCCACCAATCCACAGATCTTGTACAAATGGAGGAAATTTAAGTCCATTGTTACCCTCCAGGAGTGGTCGACCAACAAAGATCACTCCAAGAGCAAGGCGTGTAATAGTCCGCAAGGTCACAATGGAACTCGGGGTAACTTCTAAGCAACTAAAGGCCTCTCTCACATTGGCTCATGTTCATGAATCCACCATCAGGAGAACACTGAACAACAATGGTGTGCATGGCAGGGTTACAAGGAGAAAGCTGCTCTTTGGTAAAACAAGGATTCTAGAACGGAATGACCGAGCACAGATGTTTCAGATATCATCAGGCTAAACATGTTGTGTTCTAAAGACCCCAGTGAGTTACCAACTTCCTCGGTGGATAGGAGATCTTGGTGGCAGCTTGCACAATATCAGACTACAAAATTATAAATACAGGTTTTCTTTTATTTTTCTTGGAAACCTGACTAATTACAGAATCAGAAGTGGAAAGTTGACTGAAATGTTAGGTTACCACTAAAACATACCTTATTCTCCACATTTAAGTGCTGATTCTGTGATTTATGACATATAAAACTGCACCTTAATAGATTAAATGATGCTAGACCCAGTCCAAATGAAGACTGAATGACGAGGTACGAGTGCCTCACCTTCTCCGTGGATTGGGCGGTGCCGAAGAAGATGGGGATGAAGGCGAGCCACACAATGCAGGTGGTGTACATGGTGAAGCCGATGGGTTTAGCCTCATTGAAGTCCTCTGGGACGCCGCGTGTTTTGATGGCATAGACTGTGCAGGTGACGATCAGCAGGATGCTGTAGCCCAGAGAGCAGATCATCTGCAGATCAGTGATGTCGCACTTCAGAACCCCACGTGCCCGGCTGGGGTTCACTGTCTTCTGCTCCTCGTAGTCCACTACAGCATTGGGTGGGTCCACGCCAAACCACACCAGGACGCCCACCAGCTGGACAGAGATGAGGCTGGAAGCAATGGCCAGCTGGGATGCAGGGCTGATGAGGCGGGGCGCGGCCACCGAACGCTTGCCCTGCTCGAAGATACGATGTATGCGGTTGGTCTTAGTCAGTAGAGCGGCGTAGCAGATGCACATGCCCAGACCCAGAAAGAGGCGGCGGGAGGAACAGACCGCCACATCGGGCTCAGCGATCATCAGGAAGGTGATGACATAGCAGAGGAAGATGCCAGTCAGCAGCACATAGCTGAGCTCGCGACCTGTGGCGCGCACAATGGGCGTGTCGTTGTAGCGCACGAAGGTGGCCACCACAAAGATGGTGGCAATGATGCCCAACACAGCCAGGAAGACGGAGATCACTGCCCATGGCGAACTCCACTCTAGCTTGATGATGGGGATGGGCTCACAGCTGGTTCTGTTAGTGTCTGGGCGCATGCTGTACGAACAGAGTCTGCAAGTCGTCTCATCGTACTGGTACTGGTATCCCTCACAGAGCTCGCAGTGCCAGCAGCATGGCACGCCCTTCACCATCTTCTTCCTCTCGCCTGTCCGACATGGCAGGCTGCACACTGAGATGGGGGTTTCCAGCTCACCGTTCGGCCACTGCAGGTCCTCCACCTGCAAGATCAAAACAGAGTGCCAGTGCAGAAGTCTGGGGGGGGGGGCATGGAGGGCAGTCATACCTCATTAAGAGTAATCAGGCTTCTGTCTGGGGATTAGCTGAAGTTCCCCTGCATTCTTGATCAGTAGATAATAGGTTTTCTGTAAATTCTGTAAATCACAAAATGTTTACATCTCATTGGGGGACTTGCAATAATTTCCGTTACCATGGAAACAGTCCCGGAAGTTAGTTGGGAGCTCTGACAAAACGAGCCACAAGCAGGTCATGAATAAATAAACGCAATTGCTGTTATTAATGTTGTTCTTAGTGATAAAAGGCCCACTAGGACAGTGTTGTTCACTGTAAAGCAACAAGGTTTGATTGATTAATTGATTACGACCTGCAGGATAATAGCAAAATAAGTTGAGGCACCCTGCCATCATTTACATCTGAGCTGATGGGTTTTATAATGATGATCACAGGTTACCCACAAACTGTCACTCGCCCAGCCTAACCTACTTCTTTCCCTGATGCCACAATATCCTAGATGTTTTGGGGCTGTGAATCAAACAGCTCATCAGGAGCTTTAACCTGCGCTAGCATTCCAGTGTCCACCCATTGTTCTCCCTTGAGGCAGAAGACATTTTTTTTTCCTTCTATTGTCTTCGGTATTTCACTAAACTGCTGGTCTCTCTGTTATGGGGAAGTGGGAAGAGACAACTGAATTAATGGTTGGGATGAGTGCGCTCCAACCTGCCCCTGACTTCTCATATACTCATGCTTCATGCAGGACACGCCCCTGCTTTATTATCTCTAGTGTTTTTTTCTTGGAGGAACCAAGAAAAGATGAGAAGCTCATCAAGCACCAGAAGGGTCTTATTTGGTGTTCAACCCTATTTGTGATATCTTTGCAATTGACAACAATATGCAATGTGGCCCGGCAGTTACCACATTGTTGTTAATTGTATGATCAAAGGGTTAGTTATTACTGGAATTCGGAGTTAAAAAAGGTATATTTTCAGGACTATTAAACATCTAATATTTGTGACCTTTGATGATTGGCGTAGATAAAACACAAGATAGAGTATACATACCTTCCGTTGTCAATTACAAAGATTTAAACCTGCAAGCTTCTCATTGGCTGTCCAGAGACTGTTGACAGGATTATTTTCAGTAACATTTAACTGTAGTTGGCCAACCATATGGCACAGATTAAGTGGTAATGAACACCTAATTAACAATAAATTAGTTTGATATACACCTGCAGAAATTTTGAGCAAGGCCAAATTCAAAGACGGAAAAGCTTCTTGCTTCCCCGAAATGCCTATAGACTTTATTCAATGTATAGCATATTCATGCCCAATTAGTTATTGACTAAGTAGGGGATGCATGTACTTATGTGTCTGACTGAGCAGTGTTATTTTACTAACAATTAAAAATTAAAAAAAATTAGCTCTCGTTAATAAATAATAATGACCAATCTACTGTAGTAACAAAAAGCAGATGTAAGGCACATCCAATAAGTGATTAATTTATCACCAGTTCTCAAAACAAAAAGCAGTACAATTCGAACTTGAAGTTGCATAGGGAGACCATGGCAAGGAATCGACAAGGAATAGCTCAACAAGCTAGATGAGGAGCCCCCTTATTTGATGCCATTTCAGTTTCTACTTGTTAGTTGATGAAGCACATCCTCGTCAAAATTTGTCTTTGCTGCGATAATTATGGATAAATCATTTTTTAGTTGCAAATCGGAGCATTACAATCACTGCAGCCAGAATAGGGAGACTACTCTCCAGTGTGCCAAACAGGAGTTGTTAACTTTGTGGTGTAAATGACTCCAGTGTGCCAAACAGGAGTTGTTAACTTTGTGGAGTAAATGACTCCAGTTTGCCAAATAGCAGCTGTTACCTTTGTGGAGTAGCAAGATGAGGTGAAACCCCTCTCCCTACCCAAGATAATGTCATTCTTAACGGAAGTGACATCACTTCAGTCTACTTTTCAGAATTACTTTTTTCCGTTGCTGCCTTTGGTTTCCATATTGTTATCAATACATTGATATTGACAACAAAATACATTCTACTCATAATAATATTTATTATATTAAATGGAATGATTTATTACTGTTTAATTAGTATTCTACTGACAACCTTCGGTTTGGGGGTCTGGGGCCACTCACATTGAGCTGTAGGGTGTCCCTCCACTGGCCAATCACCCTGTATCCTGAGACACTGTTGTTGTTCACCTGATACTGGAACAGGTCGTAGCGTCCTGGGGCATCCCCGTTCTTATTAAACGTCACAGAGGAACCCGCACTGCCTGCGAGAGAGAGAGAGAGAAGAGGAGAGGGAGGGAACAGTGGTCACACTTCTGATCACAGCTGCGTTCACATCTCTGAATATAACTACAGTCCTCACAGCTTAGGTCTGGTCTCTTCTGGCTGAAGAAGAGGACAGAGGGGCGAAGCTGACCCGCATCAGTGAAACAGAGCCTCTTAACATTAACTATTCAGAACACTTGCGTCATTTCTCTGATGATAGCTCATTTTATTCCCCAGGGGTTTGGTGAGGGGACTGGGCTCAAGAGCAGGAGATGGACAGTTTAGAACCGTGGGCCAGAGCTGCAGCCGGACCGCAGTCTCTTACTTATCCTGTTCTAGCAAACATCCAACTGTATAAATGAGTTAACTGTAAACAATCTAAGTCGCACTGAATGAGTACATCTACTAAGCAAATAAATAATAATAATGTTTCATACGTCATGTGTAGTGTGCCAATGGTATGACAAGCTCTTAAACCTTCAGAATCTCCTGCAGGTCTTGAATCCAGAGAAAGAAAAATACAAAATAGAGGGAAGGTGTTATTTTATTAGGTTTAAAAATAAAATAAAAATAAAATAAAAAACTCTGCAAAACCTGAAACCATTTTAGCCCTTCTTCTTTCATTATAACTATTATTTAGTTGCTTAGCAACTCGAGTGACTTGCAGAGCTCAACTTGTTTACACACTTTACCCATTAGCAGCTGGATATGTGCTGAAGCAGCCGAGGTAAAGAACCTTCCTGAAGGTTCTTTTTTCCCACTGCCACCTTCTGGCACTCTTTAAAGCCCCAGCAACAGGACCACAGGGTGGAGACCCCACAGCCACAGGGCCACAGGGCGGAGACCCCACACCCATAGGGCCACAGGGCAGAGACCCCACACCCACAAGGACACAGGGAGGAGAACTAACAGCCACAGGGCAACAGGGCCATAGGACCCCACAGCCACAGGTCAACAGGCTGGAAACCCCAGGATCCATAGTCACAGGGCCACCAAGCGGAGACCCAACAACCTAATCTAGGGACTGCTAGTGTTGTTTGTGTGGATGCCATTCCGTCTAACTGCTAATTGGTTCGTCTTCAGTCTAACTGAAGATCAGCAAATCATGGGAATCCAATGGAGAAAACTGTCCGAGTGTATCCCAAAAGCTTTACAGTTAACATAACACAAAGGATTACTCATAGTTTCCAGGAAAATGTGAAACTGAGAACAGCTTTTTGAACAAAAAAGCTTTAGATGTGGAGGAAGGCCATTTTCTGGGGTTCTACAAAAAAGCAGCGTGTGTTGCAGGCTCTGCAGCATGGGGTGGGGGAGCTACTCCACCCGTAGCTCATCTTTAGACACCTCATCATCCCTCCTGTTACAGTGCCCGGCGGGGGGAGCCGTGAGACGCTCTTCAGAGGCACTCTCGCCTGCTCACCCGGGCAGAGCCAGGACAAGATGAAGACCAATTAAAACCACGGGAGATTGGAAGGTGGAGACTAGGGGGAAAAAGACAGCTTATTGGTGCAAGATTATAGTCACCCCTTGATGTGTCGGGAGCTCCTTCTGTGCCGCAGTATACGTGTAATATCCACCTCACATTCTAGGCCTTGTACACGGAAAATGGCTAGAGAAGTAGTGGTCAATACTGAACTAATTAAAAACTGCTCCTGGCGCAGTAATGAGGTAGTTATGCTAATTTTACCATCAATGCTAAGTAATAAAACTAAAACAAACTGCTCAAATTATTTAGGACAATATATAGGTTTGACTAGTTAGGTGTGGTATATTGACAATGAAAACTGAATATTCATGAAATTCATCTGAAAAAAGGACGAATTGTTATTTTGAACTTCATGATTTATATAAAAAAGCAGGAAATTCCCTATTCTCAGCTACAGAACATTCCATATTCCCAGCTAAAGAACATTTAAAATTTCTATCTATAGAATATTCCCTATTCCCCGCCCCAGCACATTTCATTTAAGAATCTAAATGATCACATTTAACATCACCCCAGTATCCCGAGCATATTTCCCCAGAAATAGTAAAGGTTGGCTTCACTGAAATGGGTTCATGTTCAGATGGATAGCTATTTATGGATATTTATAGATTGTGTTTTTCCCCCCGAGCCGTTCACCATGGCTTCAGTCATACTGAACATCACGACGCCGAGGAGGAGAATGCGTGGCTGGTGGAATCCAGGAGAGCGAAACTGACAGCTGTGCGGAACATCCCGTCAATGCTGCTGAACCCTAATCAATTAGAGCCTTTTCAAACTGTGGTTCTCAACCCACATCCAGGGGCTCGGTGCTCTGACCCACACCAGTAAAACAGAACATGGGACTACAAGCTTGATTCTGATAATGGGGCTGTGTTCGGGAGCAGAACCAACTGAAACGACTTAAAAACTAAGAAAAACTGGAGCAACTGGCTGCTGTTGACTGAGTATGTAGAAATAGTCTGTGTTGATTTATGTTCAGACAGAAACAGTCTAATTGGTTTTGTTTTATTTATTTGATGTCAGTAAGACTCTTGTTTCCCACTTAAAGACAGTACCAGTCAGGCTGCGTTTGTTTAAAATAATAAATAAACATGTAAAAGTCACACTGAGACTCTATGGGATCACTGGTGCATGCCGGGGTTCCACATGGCCAAACGTCAGAGGGCGAGAGAGTTGATGTGAAGTTTAAAGTTAGTGCCCAGAACCCAAACATTAATTATCCCCTTTCAGTGAGCCAAACCCTTCTCTTGGTTTTGCTAGAAAAGGATTTCCCCTGGATAGTCAATTCCAACCCAGAAAAACTCGATAACCCTTCCCTGTAGCTACAGCAGCCATAGTGAAGCTAAAACACTAGATCCTCCTTACAGCTACAGTAGATATACTGAAGCTAGCAGAAATAGAGCTTCTCTATATCTACAGCAAAGTTTGTTTGGGAACATTTACATGATGGCAGGTACCAAGCAGCTGAAAGGGATAATGGACACCTAGTGACTAGTTAAAGAAAGTCTAACAAAAATCCAGATGCATATCTGAAGTAAGTTAATATACTAAACATTATTACCATTGAACAAGCCGTTCTTGTGATTCTGTGTGTAAGATAATTCACAGTTGAATTGAAAGAATCGAGGTGGAATTCAGAACAGAGCTCCTAAGCGTGTCAACACAAATTTAACCTTATGTTTACCTTATCAGTGATAACAATACTGCATTTATACATTTATTCATCGACCAAAACTGAGTACAGCTGTAGGTATCTAGCCTACTTAAGATGACATTAGCTGGATAGCTACTGTAGTTTATGCATTAGTCTGAAAGCACAGGTCTGCTGGTACTGTGCTACTGTGGCTAGCTAGCAGACTAGCCCATTGATTTTAACAGTGCTGTGGCACTGAAACTGTTATTTGAGGAATGTCTTTTTACTCCGTCTAGTCTGATTAAATCTCATGTTTTGTATTTTCATGGGCAGGGTTTGTGAAACGCTTTTTGTTTAAGGCACCCCTTTTTAATTAAAATTTCAAGGTGGACTGGCTCCAATCAAATTTGTTCAGCCGAAAACTTACCGTTACATACACATTCTCTAACTAGAAAAAATGACACATTACTAACTAGAACGCAGTAACGTGGTTTGTTTCATTAATTATAATTAACCTGTTTTAACTAGTGCAGAGCTTGTGTATTCTCAGAGAAATTAAATTAATAAATGAAAACAAATGGCTCTCCCCCTATGACTCCCACTATCAGAATTTGAGTCGTGTTGTACGATGTACTACTTTCAAAACTTGCAGGGCATGTAACTGCCTTACCTTCTACAGGCAAGAGACTGATAAAATCCTCTTGTCTGTAGAAGACACAACCACAAAAAGGTTTTTACTAATGGATATTACACCCTCTCGTGTCAAGATTGGGTTGGTGGTGTTACCCTGAGTATTGACGTGGTTTGGTACAGGTAATGCCATCTGCCGAGGGAGGACACAGGTCACTGAGTTTAAGTGATCACTCCAGTCTGAATTATAAATTTATGGTTAACTACTTCCTCCAAGGCCGTATCGGTTGTCCAGTAACTAAAGAAATGGTTTCTTCGCTGCAATAAGAGAGCATCCTGGCTCATGTATAATTAATGATTGCGTTGCAGATTCTCTCATCTCCAGGGCATCTCACAGTTATGCAACCAAACTTCTGGATGTTCACAGATGATGGGTCTGGGCCTGGAACTAGCAAGCTCCCGAGTCTCTCACCATTGAAGCGGACAGCACGGATATACTTGAGCAGCTTCCTGCCCCCAGCGACCTCCATCTCGGAGCACACTCCCTGCCAGCCAGGACACAGGTCTCTCAGCATGTGGTGTAGGGCATGGGCCATGGCGTAGACAGAGTCGATCACAAACTGTACCTTCCCTTCCTGCTCGTACTTCGAGTCGATCCCAATGCGTTCCTGACCTGGAGCAAGGAGAGGCATATATACATTTAAGATAAGAGGTGCCACAGTTTTGGCTACATCCACTAATTAATTTTCTCTGGCAAGGAATTTAGCACGTGACTTTGTTCCCCTAAATAAATCTGCTTAGCTTGACTTGTATGTCTTCCCATTTATTATGCAAATATTTTATTTTTAAGTGACAAAAAGTGAGAATATGGCAGGTTGGCACGAGTCTAATTACCATGTGGTAATTACCAAGGTAATTACCAACCTGTTTTACCGGCGTGCCGTTCCTCAGTAGGTGCTGGAGTTTGGGAGCAGAAGCCCCAGGAACCAGGAGTGAACCGCAGACGGCAGAGATGCAATCCCAGACCACGGGCAGACGGTAAAGCCGAACTTAAGAAGCGCCACCCGTGTGTACTACGATGAGTTTTTAGAGTTTCGCCAAAGCTCTAGTCGATTGTTTTTGGGTGAAACCACGAGGGGGATCCCGGAGAGACGCTTTTGTTTATTTTTTTCCCATCTTCCTCAGACCTTGGAGAATAAAAGCGCGGTCTACAAATGCATAATGAGAAAAAGCGAGTGTTTCCGGACATTTCCGAGCCGAGCACGTGTGCCGTGCCACAGGCAGCATGACTGAATAAATGGTATAGTCATTTCAAATTCAGTTTGCAACTGATTGCAACCCAAGTCCAATAAAGAACTGTATTTCCTAGCTTCCTCTGTTGTTTAATTGGCCTACTTTCTACATGAATTCAGCACATTGAAGCTTTGGGGTAAATAATTTAACCAGAGAGCCACGTTGGTGGCTGCCAGCTAAACATTCTCCTTTGTTAGGACGTCCAAACGGAGCACCAAAGCCCCTAATTGTCCCTATGACAATATCGTCTCGCTCTGCATTTCCCCCCGCTCTCACAGATAGCACGCCTGAGATTCGGGACTTCATTCATTGCTGGCTTTATTCTACGCTAGTGACAAAACATTATCAGTCTGTTGCAGCAAATGACAAGGATATAAGAAAAGGGACTAATTTATGAGGACGTTTAACGATGAGGATATTTAATAATTTATTTTAATTAAAATGGCTGAGGAGTAGTGACATATCCCACAATGCAGCGCTATAATCCACTGTTCTATTGTTGACATGGTTTTGTTAAAAAAAAAAATGAAATCAATGAGCCGAGTCAAGCCGTTATTCCGGCTATTTGTGAGGAAGGGATCAAACGTAAGGATGTGACTGGAACAACAGACACTCAGACAGAAGCTAAGCGGAGTGTTCCAGTCCTGAATAAAGAGATGAAGCTTGGAGAGAAAAAAACAGCCTGTCAGTGCCATTATGCTCACTGGCTTTTCATCCCTCACCTGTCAGTGAAAATAGAGGTGAAGCAGGGGTCTGAGAAACAGAGATAAACACAGTGTGTATCAGCCATGAACAGATCAACGTGGGTAGTCTGACATAGGATCAAAGAGGTCAAGAGTAGGAGATGATGGAAATGATCATCCTGCTCCATGCACGTTTGTCTTACAGATTGCTGAAGAGATAGTTTAGGTGCTTGCATGAATACCGTACAAATAGACCAGATTTTATATATGAATAATTAAGTGCCCAATTATATGCACATAAGCATTAAATAAATACAGTTCATTAGCAAACTGCTACTACAACGACTTCCTTCCGTATTCCCTATGGTATCTCAGTTTAATACGTTTTTGATCCTCGTTCTTGTTATCATGGGGGAGTTTCTCTTCACTCTCGTTCTGTCTGAGGAGTCCATCATGGAGGAGTGTCCCTTCACCCATGTACTGTCTAAGGAGTCCATTATGGAGGAGAATTTCTTCATCTTTGTTCTAGTCCAGAGGATTAACTGCAGAATAATTTTAAACCACGGTGTGCTGTAGCTTCGGGGGAATTGCTGTTTGTGCTTTATCTCACGTAGATGTGGCCAATGAGTGGCAGAACCTAATTTATAAAGTTCAGAGCGCAAGGGAGTTTGAAGAATCTTTCCGGAAGCCGAGTGCCTGATGATAACCCATTCCATTACATCCCATCTGTGGGATTAGAGTAGCCCTGCCGAGGTCGACTGGCATGCGAAGAGATGGAACCCTATCAATACTGCCATTTCATCTCGTTAATGAGGAAGACTCAGAAAACGAGCCAACCGGATAATGGCCTAAATGGAAAAAAGCCTATTAAAGTGAAAAGGAGGAAGAGAGGCAAAACCATCTTGAAACATTACCCTGAGTCCTCATCCTCCAGCAATTAATTTTCTTTATGGGTTTACTTAGAAAATATGAACATCAATTCCTCTTGTTACTAAGAGGAGGAGGACATTCCTGGACATACTTGGACAGGTCAGGCCACTGACACAGCTGTGTATTTAAGTGTCAGCCCCACCCCTAGCTTCTACCTGTGTCCTGCAGCTTCGGCCCTGCCCCAGGGTCATACCTGTGCACTTGCGGCTGGTGTCCTCCTTCTTTGAGGAGCTCATCAGCTTGCAGTCAAAGTTCTCCTCCCAGAACTCTGCAAACCATACGTTTCTCCTGTTGTTCTCCAGGGTGCGGGAGGTAAAGTAGGCATCGAATCCTGGGAACAGACAGAGTCAAGGATCCCCAAATTCTACAGTGTTGCAATACATTTTCCATCTTACATATTGAAAAGAAAAGGGAGGATTTTAACCATTGCCTTTATCTGCTGTTTGGAGGCTCAAGGCTGTTAACATTAGAGCTACAGATGGAGGTTTGGATACTTACTTTCCTCTGTCTCCATGAATTGTAAGTAGCACTTTGAATTGTAAGCACTTTGCATTTCAGATTTTTGCGCTGCAACAGCATCTCTGAATGACTTTGTCGCATCTTTCTCTATGATTTTGTGTTGTACAGTTACCTTCCATCATTTTCTCCTGATTGAAGACCCCTATGTGGTCAAACCATCGGAACGGTACAAGGAAAGACCTCAAAAGAATGCAGTGATTACACCGTGGTTTTTCAGCACTGAACGCACAAATGGCAGTCTAATATCAGGCACCTCAGCTACATCCACGTGACTTCCACTACCGATGACCCTTTCCTCCATTTGGGACAGCTATAAGAAATGTAGGGCATTTGTCCCAAGAAATCTAAGACAAATTTGTCACCACTTAAAAAAAATAAAAAAAACGACAGTTATATGATAAAATGCTGAGACTAGCTTTAGCCGCAAATGTTAAATGAATGCAAATTTGATTTATTATGAATTGTGTTGTTGAACACAGAGGTAGCACTAACTGTTAAACGTTACAAACTTTCACTCCCACTTCAAAAAATAGTGTCTCCTCTTTTAGGCAACAAAAATCCTACTTTGGTAGTTTGGTATACATTCAGAAGTAGCGACATCCCAGGGCCTCAGTGACTTTAACATAAACACCCATCACACCCACACACACCCAACACATCCATCAAACCCATACACACCCATAACATCCAAAACCGAAACATTCAGGTGAAAGGTTCAGAGCTTAAACTGTTTTTCTGAGCTGGTTGATTCAGGTTCAGTGCTCAGGTGAAATGTTCAGAGCTTAAACTG
>JAOVYW010000033.1:57192-71219 GCA_025775045.1 Hiodon tergisus
CCCGGTGTTGACCGGCGCCTCTCTCCGAGCTGTCCCAGGCAGTGAGCGCGTCGCTCCCCTCGCGCGCAGGTTGAGCTCTGTTCCCGTGTGGGTGCCGCTCTGAGTGACAGGGGGAGAAGAGATGATCCTGACACTGCTGAGTGTTCACAGCTGGGGGCCTCAGGCAACTCAACAGGCCCACGTGGCCAAACGGGCAGAAACCGATTGCTATCAGTATCGCTGATCCTCTGTGGCTGCGTGTGCTTGGCTGCGGCGGGTGGGTGTGCACACCACAGCAAGTGATGGAGGAATGCCTCCTCCATTGATTGAAGGTCATATTTATAAGGAAGCCTTATTTACCTGGGGAAACTGCGTCTGATTATGCCTACCTCCTATAGAGGCGTTTGAACATCTAAGACCCCCCCTCCCTTCTCCCACAACCTGTATAGATTGTTAAACTTTGTTAAACTCTTCCAGGGTTCCACAACCACAGCTATTTGCCTTTGGGATTAGTCAGGAAACCCTAGTCGTATATTCTCTGCTGTTTCTGTTTGTGCATAGCCAATCCAGTTTATCATGCATGGAAGCTAACCTAGCTATGTGACTGAATATAGTGGAGTGACATTGAATGCTTTTGTTTTGTTCAGCCATGCATACATTTAAATTCATAGTTACTTCTCATAACCTAAAATTCCCTAAATATACAGAGGCAATATACTGTATCCAAGTAGTCAAAAGTATGTCCTTGAAAGAATTAAGTATTCTATTACATATACTGTTATGGTATCTTAAAGTCTTCGTCAGTTCATTCTATTTCCACCTGTTTTAGACTTTGTTTAACATTCTCTTGTGGGGAACCAGGAAATCCAGTCATTTAGTAGTAAATGAGCTTGAGTTTGTTCAGAACATTAAATCAACATACCATGTGCTTCCTCAGCATAGAAAGATATGCTAACTTTTTATTTATTAATTTGCGTTCAGTATCTGATTAGAGTTTCAAAATGATTGACTTACAAGGTTATGAAATCCTGGGTATTCATTACAGATTTCTGTTCCTGGGTTTAAAAAAACAAACTGAAATCTTCAGATCCATGCGGTGGGGAAAGAGCCGGCTCAGTGTCCTCGGGCCATGTTTCTGGGACGTGAGGAACAGTGTGTGGTACAGTGTGAAGTAATGTATACACAGAGACGCCAAAGCAAACACGGATACCAAGCGGCTTTTCAGCGTTCCGAGCCTTAACGTGGGGCTGGAGGCTCGTCGCGCCTTTCTCAATGTACAAAATCCCGAAGGCATTCACATGCACAATCAAGCACTACGGGGCAGGGGGGCACAAGTCTATTGTACGGGTATTGTATAACTCACGATACAGCTTTAATACCAGGGGCTTTGAATAGTAAAAGCGTGTCACTTTCCTCTGGCCACAGGAAGTTGTGATATGGCCCAGCTGCCTGTGACACAAAGTAATGGGTCAATGCACTTCAAAGAGATAGTGGAAAATAAAGTTTAGACGCTAAAATATTATGGGCAATCAGTACCTGTATCAAGACAATTACTCCTCTGACAAGGTTGCCTTGACATTATAGGGTTCTCTGATACCCCCTAGTGCTTGAAGTCTGGATTGGCAGGAAATGTATTACGCGTCAAAATCACAAAATTTGCTTCGGAAAGAAACAAATACATTTATATTAAATAATATTTTCTGTTAGCGTTACTCAACCTATGATTGTAATTTAAACTGACACGCTGGGAAATCAGAGCAGGGATTTACCGGCTGTGCAGTTTGTACTTGAAGTAGGTTTTCCACCTGCTGGCACACACCAACTCCTGGAACAACCTGCTTTTGATTAGATCTCAGACTGAAATGGCCAAACTAGCAGAGTAAGTTGCAAGAGGAACAGTGGTATTTGGCCCCCTGATCCCACGGTCGCACAACATTGAATTGCTGTTATGTTTTAGTTTATTAATGCCGCAATATTCGTAATTCCATGACTAGAGAAACAGAGCGTAACGTTTAGTTAACGGTTAATATGTGTTTGGTAAGTTTGTATCTTGCATCTTAAAATGATGCAGACAATTAACGACAGTCAAACTTCTCCTGGCTTTTAAACGTGATGTTGCAACTATATGCAAAAGGATATATATCAGACTAATAACTTTGTTTTACAGTCAAACTTGTTGTGAAATTGTTCCCACAACGGTTGGGTTTCTCTCTTTTTTTCTCTATGATTTTTATCAAAGGGATCAAATCAAAGATGATTTGCATGGCAGTTATAGCTCTGCATCTCTAAGAAATAAAGGTTGTCATTCTTTCATCCCTTTGCTTTGTCTTCTTAGGACAAAAAACAAACACAAAGAAAAACCAATTGGTTGAGCTAAGCAGTTTAGACAGCATTCCACATTTCCCACAAGTTCTCAGTATCAACCGCATTTCTTCGAGCAAACTTCACAGCATCTCTAAGCTCACTGGATACATTTTACCACACATTCTCATTCAGGTTACACCAATACCATTGGTCATTTAAAACCATGTCTGCTGATTCCATAGTATCGGGCTCTGGGGACACCTTAAGCCATTAATGCAACACCCTTGTGTATCTATGCCTGTTTCTTCATTGTAACATTATAATTGTCAATTGTTTAACATTTTAATTTCACCTTTTCTTTATTGCATGCAGGAACACCACTCCTTTATAAAGTGGGGACGTGCAGAAAAACATCACGTCCCTTTGACCTAAGTAATGATTAAATCCATATCAAATCAAAAGATTCATTAAACAATATTCACATATTATATCCTTATTCAATTCTTCCAGTTATTTAGTATGACTTAATTTTATCATTTGCGAATTGCAAGGCTGCAAAAGACATTTAATCTTTGGTGATTATATTCAGCCCTAACAACAATCAGTTTTATGAATCATTTCCTCAATTTGCCTAACAGCTGCAGAGTGTGCTCAGACGTCAGTCTGCAGGCGTGTTTTGGAAATGGCCCGCCACACGCCGTCTCCACGGATGCAAGTCTGTCCTCTGGCATTTACAGACCCACAAACTGCGTAATACGCTTTTCAATGAGGGTCTCCGTGCGAGGACGGATCTGAGGGCATGATAACTAGGATTTAGCCACACCCAAAGCGCGAGCCCATGACCCTCTCACTGTTACCACCCATAACCTTGGATAATTCACCATCTGCCATATGGCAATGCTCTGATGATGGGCTGTTGTGGCTGGGAGGGGTGCACAGATAAGGTCTAAATTGCCATACTTCACAATGGCAGAAGTGCCCAGCCTTATTGTGTCCAATTGTGCATTTGGAAAGGCTGGTCCAACTTAACTTGAGTGAGGAGCCTCAGGCTCTGATTCATTGCACAGCACAAAACATTAAGTGTGTCCACCACAAAATGATTTAGTCACAAAGAATATGCTATTACAAATGTGTCATAATCCACTGCTTCTAGGAGAAATTACCATCATTTTAAAAAATGACACTGAGGTGGAAACAACACAGCTTTCTACAGGTCATAAAACAAAAGACGTGCTTTGAATAAGTGTTTGTTCAATGTTGATTTCTGCACTGAATGAATAGACACACACAGCAATGCTGCCAGCTACCCCTTGTTTGCAAAGTATTCGTTAGTCAGGCTAATTCGAGAACTGCAGGTGATCACAATGATCCCCGGGTCACTCGTGAAACTGTATAAAAGACTATGCACTACTAAGGTCATTCCTCTGTTTTTAGTCCCTATGCTGTGGAAGTGCCCAGGTAAGCCAAATGAAAACCCTAACGAGGACTCAGCTTGTCTTCTCCAGAGAACATTGAAGTTGCTGTCACATTTTTGGGACACTGAAGACAAAAGTGCATTTCACAGAAGTTAGAGGGCAAGTAACACAAATGCAGATTAGGGGGCTAGATAATAAGAACCGAGTGTTCGGACGTCCCAGTGAGCACAGTTGGATCAATAATCAGGAAGTGGAAGCTGCATCATACCACCCAGGTGGATGCCTTTCAAGCTAAGCCGTAGCTTCGAACATTCCCATAGTCTTCACTAGATCAATTGGTGGGAGGTTCAGGCTTTGATACAACACCTTTTGGATACCTTTCAGATAGCAGGAAAGGCAGCAGAAAGTTTGCTACAAAACAACTTGGAATTAGGCATACACCCTTTGCGGCCTCACGGACAATCTCAGGAGCCAAACTAGATGATTCCACAGCCGGGCCTTTATGCCAGAAATTGTTGATGGAATCGGTAGCATGCGATCTAATTGGCTCGGGCAGTTTAGGTAGGCCGCAGAATTTAATGTCTGGAAATTTTCTGAACGTTTATGACCCTGCTGTTGAAAGGGAAACCAGAGGACCCCTTTTTGCGGAGTAATTATGCGGTCCTTATGTTCAATTTAGCCAAAAGCGAGATGTTTAGCTCAGTGAGCCTGTACTGGAGTTGTTGATATACTTGCATGAGATATGTTGTAAGCTACGTGGGTCGTGGTGATCTGAGCACGCAATTAAAAGCATCCAAACCTAAGATTTGAGAGGACACTGTTCCGTCACAACCTTTTGGTTCAGGCTGTTCATTCTTTGTTCTTTATATTATAGATACACAAATGCTGCAGGCGAGAGACAGCTGTTTGGTTTTACGACAGACAGCCATTGTTCCATTCAAGGTGCTTGAGGAATAATTTAAATTTTATTATAGTATTTTATGTCAATTTATACATATTATGTGTATAAGATTCTAAGATACATTTTGTTTATATATTAATACTTGTGTTTTAAAGTAATTGTTTAAAAAAATTATTGGATATGGTTGGTGGTACAGAGAGTAATATTTATATATAGTACATATAAACAAAAATCACTTAAATCGCAAATACATTTTTATTATATAAATGGGGGCATTTGTCGTATTTACGTGGTGCAGTTGTGCAATGTGGAACAGAGAGCTAACTCAAATATTTGTCTTGATTTGCTGTATTTACAAGTGTACACAGCACACAACCACCTCTCTTTCCAAGGCCCGGCAACCCTGGAAACGCGGGTGCGTCTTCAACCGAGGTCCGTCCCCCTTACGTTTTCTCTCGCAAACCATACAAGCCAGTAATCCAGTAAGCCAGGTGGAATAATTCCCCCTCAATGGGGAAATAAAATTTAAAAAGCAGTTGTTCACACATTTAAATCTAAACAATAAACAAACAGGATTTCAACCAATGCAATCATGATACAACAGACTATTCTGGTCTAACCTTCCTTTCTTTGAGCCAGTGGAACCACGCTCAGGTGTGCAAACGAGGTCCCTTTTACAGGGTGTTGCCCCACAGCTCAGCTGTCCATCTTGCCAGCTCTGGGCGTGTCCTCAGAGCTTGAGGGTGTGTCTCCCGGCAGCATGCCACACACTTACTTTAGTTCCCATAAGCTGTGGGAATGAAAAAGCCACTCCCCGTTGAAAACAAATTAAGGGTTTCCTGACAAATACAGTGCACAGTAACTCACACCGATTACACATAAGGAAAAGTGTGTAGTCTATTGTTTTGAATTTTAAAAGATTACATTTTGATCTGTCATATTCTGGGATCTTTATTTTATTTGTATTGACATGCTGCATTAACAATCACATGTTACCCACTGATCTTTCACGTTCTAAGTGCCTAGTTTTTTGTCTTTAAGATTTTCCCATTGAGGTTATAAAGGGGAAGTTCAATGTAGGGTCAAGCTCTCCAAATGTGTGTTTTGTGCCAATTTCGGTTCAGCAAGTTTTAAGAATGTGTAACATGTTTTACAGGAAAGAACAGCCCTGCAAAAGGGCAGGTGTTGCAAAGGAAGGTTTATAAATGTACGAAATGCACTTTACCTAACAAGAATAGATTTATCAACATTTTCTGTATTTTAATATGGAGACAAGGTTTGTACAAAAATCATAGCTAATAACCCCCCCCCCCCCCCTTTTTAAATATAGCCATCCCTTTTTTCAATTAATGGTCTTGATCTAATCAATTAAAAGGTGACAGATGGGCGAAAGAATATCCCATTAAATTATAATAAATTTAACAATGAGTTGAGTAGGCCTATTTAAACGGCAGTGAAAGACAAATATTCTGGGTGAGGATAGCAGATGATTTGTATTCATTGAAAGGACAGCTGAACGATTTTCTTCCTAACAGCTGCACAAACAAACTGCTTCCTGAAGATATGAACATTGTAAAACTCTCTTAAGTATTTATGAGACTGGCTAAAACCTGTGGTGGACCGTGCGTGTCGCATTTTCAGACACATTTCAGAGGCACTGTTAGTTTTCATTTACCTGATCAGTGCCATGTGTGCGAACGCTTTTAGCATGTATCAGTGACACGTCAGGTTCAAGTTAATCAATTAAATCCTGGATAAAGTATGTCATCACATTTAACATACATGGCCTGTCATGTGAACCAGAACTATCCAATAAGTTCAACAAGTGTAGCAAGGTCTGTCCACAAAACCATGACAATGTTTGAAGACTCTGCTAATCCGTTAGTACCGTTTCCCACACCCATCTTGACATCTCCGTCTGTTTGTAAAGCTTTTGTCATCATAAAGAAAACTGGACACTCTCCCCATTAACAACGGGCTAAAAGTTAGCTTCACTGAGGCTATAGAGCTTGGCAAATTTCCACCACAGCAAAAAGCCTTTGCTCCCCAAAAAATCCCTCCTGTATTTAATATACATGCAGGTATATCCAAAATGACTGGAATGTACCAGGTCTGACAGATTCAATTTTTAATGGGTTCTGCATGCTGGTTTTTGTGCCAACCAATTTCCTTGGATTAATCAGTCCAAATAGTTAAGTTAAATTAAGATTAACATTGCACGGATGAATCTCTCACGCTGTGAGTAAACGAAAACGAGAACGCTAGCTTGGCATATGTCCTTAGACGTTGGCGTTAATGACTCCATTGCAAATGATCAGCCACAAGTCCTACACAAACATTGGGATTTTGGTTGTCACCAATATGACCATCACAACATGTGTGCAGCACAGACAATGGCCATCCAGCAATTGTTAAAGGAGCAAATGAACAACCAGCAAATAATACATTTCGGTATCAACTGACTTGCAGCCAATAAACTAGAAAGCAAATAGTGAACATGGGGACGGTACAGGCAGGAAGAGAAAAAGCAATCAGACACAGAGTAATTATCCAAATCTTCAGTCAGGTCGTGGAAAGATACTCAAGCATTTACAAGCAGCACAGATGCTGTGCCTTGAAAACACCCCTCGGTTTTCTATGATGGTTGACGTCTTAACATTGTGCTTACACCATGGGTAATTCAACACATTGCTTTCCTCGTCTTTGGTTTATCACCACCACTGAGGCCATGTTTGTTTGAGGTCAAAGTATATTTTCTGAGGTATTCAGATGCAAGTTCCAAAGATGATAGCTCTGCTTGAGGCAATAGTCATGGAGCACTGGTTTTCAACGTTCTTCATGGGTCAGACAGGGGAGATTTTTCTGTTGGCCACCTAGCCTTGCCCAATTTAAAATGATTTAAATGTTAGATATAGTGACATACAGGAAGTTTGTACTTTTTTGATAAACCCATTTTAATTTGCTGCCCTTCACGGGCTACCAATGGTCTGCAGAACCACTGTCATAGAGGATACATAGTCATACATCTCCATACTCTGCTTAAGACAAATCAGCAAGGGCCAAAGGAACCGTAACATGGTGGGGGAACCACAGATGTTCTCATGACCTGATATCACAGTAGAAGGCCTTGTGGTGAAGCAATGGAGACAAGTGACAAGAAGGTTGGAGGTTTAAACCTCTAGAGGGGGTGACTATGGTTTTACCAAGATCCAATAAGATGGCCTGCTTAACAAAGAATCCAATAGTGAAAGTATTTACCGTCGATGAGATGGTCTTAAAATTTCTGTGAAGACCACTCTTCGCATTTTCACCTCGTATACACCCAACTTGCATCCTTCTGCCCTTGGCTTGAGATGAGGCCGCAGTTGATTATACAGCCACAACACCGCCACGAGAGAATCAAGCTCAGAGAATACGTTATTTTATTTTCATAAAAAATCTGCTTAACTTGGCTTCATCTCACACATCTTTCATTTTGACGGTCTACAGAAAACAAAAACAAACAAACAATTTTCTCTTCTTTTCACATTCAGCAATGGGGAGACAGAGGTGTTGATATTCATGACTCAGCTGCCTCGCCAGTCAGCGACCCGTGCATGTTTGCTGAGGAATTAAACATCTCCGGTATCATGTCATCAACAGAACTGGATTGTTACCCTTTTTCCAAAAGCTGTTTATTTCTATACATAGACGGCCATCATTTCATAAGCTTTGGGGGGGGGGGGGGGGGTTTCTAGCAATTTGAGATCGTATTTTAAAGATGCTTAAAAAATAAAATGTATTGTTATCACCACTTAAAAGCAGGTGTAACAGGAGAAACTGCCATAAGAGGTTCCGGGTGATACCTGCTAGGTATTCATGTGTAGGTACTTTTCTTAACCTACGTTTTGGTCCGATTTCCAGTAGTGATTTTCTATTCAGCTACCTAGCCAACAGTCACACCTAGAAGGCTACTATATAATCTATAAAATATAACATTGGGTTACTATCATAACCGTGGTGCCTGAAGTATAAATATTGACTATTAGTAAAGGGTTATTTCCATTTAAGAACCCAGATTTCTGAACAGTAATTCCAAATCACGGAATCTGTTGAGGACAGCTGTATGGGTCTACACAAGCAGAGAGACATAAGTCATATGACGTGTATGCCTAAACTATTGCTTTCACCTTACTGGGTGGTGGAGGGATCAGCCACCCTCCGTGCTGTACTACCAAACCCAGGATGCTGTGCGCCAATAATGTTCAACCAATTGAACCTTGTGAACGTGTGCAGGGTTGCCAGGCTGCCGCGTTGCAGATGTCCGCGACCGATGCAGTCTTGGAACATCACCCGAGAAGTGTTTTGAGCTCTACTGGATTGGCCAGTGACCTTCTAAGGCGGAGGCAGCCATATTTACTGTCCCAGTGAGCCACAGGGACAGTCTTTGCTTGAACAGGGTCTGGTCCTGTGACTGAGAACAGACAAACAGGTGGTATCAGTCTGGCATAAGCTCTCTATTCTCTCCACGTAGTACACTAGTGCTTTCTCTGACTGGGATGGTGGTTCAGAGGCCAGGTTGGACGGGTTGTGGTGCCACACAGTACCTTGTGCCTGACTGTGGAGTTTGCGGCGATCGGGGAGCTGCCACTGAGCCAGCTCCAACCGAATCTTTTCCAACCAACGGCCAAGGTAGCAACGTTGCTAGTGGGAATGCATACAGTAAACCTGCCAACCAACTACGCGCTATTTGATCCATGCCAAGTCACCCTGCGCAAACCAGAGGGGGCAGTGCGCTGTCAGGTTGGAAAAGGCAGACTCTGTGCCATCCCAAACTTGACCCAAATGAGGCTCATGAGTGTGGAGCCTCCATTCTGGGCTGTCCAGGACTCTTGACAGGAGGTCTGTGACCATGTTTGTCCTCCATGCTCAGAGCCAGAAGAGATGCACATCTGAACCTCCTTGTGTACATCTTTTGCTTCTTAAGGGAAGTATTTCACAACTTTTTCCAACTTGATACAATACTAAACCATTGCTTTACCGTTCTTTACGCTACAGTTTAATTCTGCAATGTCAACCTTGAATCATGAAATAAAATCTGTTGCAGAATTTTATGTAAATGACTTTCACCTTGGCGGTTAGAAATGTAAAATCTAAATCTGTTGCTGGATTTGCATAAACGTGTTTTCAAATGTAGTTTAATATAGCCTATGTTTATCAGATGAACTAAGTTAATATGGAAAAAGATATAAAAAAAGAATTAACGTGTCGCGTTATGTGACTCCAACCACCAATTTGTAGGTGTAGACATTCGCTGCAGACATTACAAAAAACGCATTTTTACAAACAGATAAGCCTTGCAGGGCACAGACTGAGCAATATGCACCGGAATTCACTGGTTAAAATCCAGCACATGTAGTCTTTTTGAACACAGCGCAGCCGATGCTTGTGCAGATGAAATCGGCAGGGCTTCTCTGCTCATCACTGTCTCTTGTCGGCTTCTAGGCGCCCGCCGCCTAACAGTTACAGCCATGTGCGGCGCCAAGGGAAACGGGCATAGTACCATGCGCCTTCTCGGACTAAAGTCTATCACAAACGGCGCGGAAAAGGTCACATTTCGGTTCGGACGGAATCAGGCTATGATGCATACTGCCAGGGTGTACGACAGTCATATAATCATAAATATGAACAAACCTGAAAAATGGTTGCCGGTATGTATTTATTCACAAAAATATTGTTTGTGTGCCTCCTCCCTGTTGCTGACGTTAACGACGATCTGACATTTAAAAATATTTTTGGGAGTTGAATAACGGGTCCTCGTAGTGTGTTGCATACACCAATTCCAGAAACTGACATACATCTTACATAATCATAATACGAGTCTGCAGAAATATGACCATTGTCGTATGTAACTTCTCCGTTCTCATCTGAACCTCCTGTGCGATTTGAGCGGCCAGCGTACTTTAAAAGAGACGAGTGGCTCGAAGGGCTACTGTTATTGGAGTTAACTAGCCGTACACAGTAACTGTGTGTGGTGGCAGGATTCGTAGCAACGAGTGAGATTCCTTACTACGATTACCGAATCCAATTTGGAGAGAAGACCGTAAAACATTTGCCGGTAGATGGGGGTGTAACATAAATCGAGATTAAAATAATATTTAGACGTGTTACCATACACATACAAAACATACACAGTGTGGACAGCATGGACACACCCTTGGTAGGTAAAATGATCTAAAAGAAGACATCGTGGTCCTTAATTCAGACTAGCAAATTTAAGAACGTTTTCAGCGACTAGGGAAACGTATAAATCATTTTATAACAGAGCCTTTCTGAGATGGTGTCCCACGTTTCATCCACAACTTCCCAAAAGTCATCAGTTGTTTCGAATCTAAAAAAAAAAAAAAATTTCTTCCCTTCAAACAGTCCCCTAAAGCTTCAATAATATTTTTATGGGTAATTAACGGGGCATTCCAGTTAATCATCCTCTTGCTTATGCAAATACCTTAAAATGTTTTCAGTGATGTGTGTTCTAAACCAAGTTTTATTCGTTTGCCCTTTTTTGTTTTTGTTACAGTCGATTTACCACAAAGTTTCCGGGACCACTTAAGAAAATGCACCCTCATATTTGTACTGAACTTCCTCAATGCTTCAGTTTTGGCTTAAAGGCTTTTTACTTCTTAAGAGAAGTTGTTTGTCGTTACACACCCTGCTATCAGATCCAGCTAGGGCACAACTATGACTGTTCAACAGTCCAATTTCAATTTTGGTATCAGACGATTTCCGCATTAAAATGCATTGTAGTTAAATTCGTAACTACAGGTGCTACAACAAGGAAAACATTACGGTATTGTTTCTGAATGTTTACTTCTTGGCCAGTTTAGTCAGCTAAGTAAACCAACAACAATATACCTTTCATTTTAAAATAAAATCCCAAAAGATTTTAATCCATTATGATTTAAATCTTATGGTGATGGTGAAATAATATTTTACCAAAATGAGCTATTTGTTGCATCACAGTAACTAAATCCCACACTAAGATAATTGTGGGAACGCTACTCCACACACGCGCAAAAATAAAAATAAATAAAAAACCTCAGCCATGTGTTATACTTTTCTTTTCATTTTCAGTGTTAATTTAATCATACAAATGTTCATTTATACATACAAGAAAAAGGCTGTAGTTTGTTTTGACATTTTCTCTTATATGTGCTATGACAGGACTACACAGGCTTCCGGCTCATCCATTCATCACACCTCTTGCGCAAAAACTACATAGACTGAAGGGTACTGAGAAAGAAGGAAGAAGAAAAAAAAAACTCCATTATCAAACAATCAAACTTACACTCGCACAAACAAAGCTCCAGAAATCCAGTCAGTGCTAGAAAAAGAAAAAGTGAAAGACGTGGGGAAGTGTATAACCGTTTCTGATGAGGAGGCTAATAGCTGGAGTTGTACAGAGTCGTATGAACACAATCTGCTTAATTATTACGACTAAAACTAAAACCCACAGTAAATGTTCCCACACTCATCGATGGTTTTAGTAACATACAAAAAGTTAATTAAAGGAAACCGGATTCAGGTGAGGGATCATAGGCAGAGCCCAAAACCAGAGCACAAAACTAGCACTGGAAGAAATTCGATGCGTGCCCTATTTTCAGATGCATTCAAAAATTGTTCAACCATGTTTGTGGATTATTGGCATGGAAAACAGCAATAAAGTCTATATGGCTTTTGCCAGAAATGATGACCTCCCCTTCAGAATTGCCAGTTTAAATAAAATCATTCCTGTCAAGTTGCATGTTATACTCACTGACTTAGGCAGACAATACACAATATTTCAAATCACTCCATTTCACGTTACCTTCAGCTGGTGAATAATTTGAAGAGGAAAAAAAAAAACCATGGGATTTTATTTCTATGGTCTCAACTGAACTGCTTTTAAAAACGCTCACAACATGGTGTACTATCCACCAAAAACATGCTGATATTCAGATTACAGCTCAAATGAAACACAACTCAACAAGTTTAACCTGACACAGCCAGAACTGTCATACATCTTACATAATCTTAATACGATTCTGCTAAAGCCCGCTGAATTTTAGATTCCTGTTATTTATGAGTACTTGTCTGGAATTTGTTTTCCCTTTTTCAGCTATTTTTTAGTGCAATTCCCCCCCCAAAAAACTAAAACAAAGTTCAAACTAATACCCTTAAAAAAAAAAAATTCCACACCAGACATCGATTCCAAAATCAAATCAGGAATAAAGCACACTGCTCACAACCCTGATTTGTTAACAAAAACCCCACGTGAAAGCACATAGGATGCAGCTTGTGAGGCTCAAAAAATAATAAAAATATATATTCCTTAAGCGCAAAACTGTCTCAGCCTTACTGTGACCACACTACTGCATCAGTGTTTTGCCATTACATAAGTAACTACTACTTCTAAAACCCTAGTGCCTCCACACTCAGGTGCTTCACGATCAGGTGTGAACGTACACAGCTGCAGAGAGCACCATGTGAATGGTAGCAAAAGCACCATTTTTTAAAGCAAATAATTTCATAGAGCAGTGAAAAGGAGTCTGGAGAATTCTCAGTTTCAGCGGTCAATGTTCATGAGGAAATACGATTTTGATCAGCTCCTCCTCGCCAGACGAGCTTAGTCAATTTGATGAATGGTACCACCTGCTGGACTCTGATGGTATAATTTTTCTCAAATATTCTAAGGTCAATGAAGTGGCAGTGAATTAACTAAATGTGTGCGTGCCATAGCATGAATCACATTTTGATATAGGGATTTAATTGTTATATATACCAATGCAAATGCCACCAACAAGACTAGATAATACATTTTTAAACTCCTTCATTGGTATGCGTATATTTCTCCCCCAAATAGTATACACTGTGTAAGCTATCATTGAAATGTGAAATCACAAGGTTCAATACATTAAAACATCAATTCAAAAAGTAGTTCAACGGGCAAAATAAATGGCTTTTTCCCCAACCTCCTGCCTGACGTCTGTCGCACTCACCCAGACATGCTCATTCTCTCTTCATTTCACTCACCCATCTAATTATGCGCGAAAACTAAGAAAAAAAGAAGGAAAAAAAAGAAAGTTATGCATTGACATCTCTCAAAGGATTTGTAGCACTCGCTTCACTTAAACATCCACATATCTGTATGTTCTGCGTTTGAATTATATGGTAGGATCAAAAAACGGCTTTGTCTTCGCTTCAGAGCGCGTAGCTGTCGGGGGTTGTAGGGAAGGGGTCTGTCAAGTGTCAGTACGAAATTACTGTTAACCCCTCCCTCCACCCTCTTGTATGGGTTGACACCCTCCCCTGAGGTGGCTGCATTTGCATCTTCTAAGACTGTCCGAATGGGTAGGGTCCATGAATGCCCTGCGTAGGGAGGGAAGAGAGAGAGAGAGAGAGAGAGAGAGAGA
>JAOVYW010000033.1:71319-84455 GCA_025775045.1 Hiodon tergisus
AGACTGTCCGAATGGGTAGGGTCCATGAATGCCCTGCGTAGGGAGGGAAGAGAGAGAGAGAGAGAGAGAGAGAGAGACAGGCAGAGAGAGACAGGTTTAACTCAGAAACATCAAGTTGGAGTGCCCAGCTTGATTACCAGCTGACAGTCTAGTCCTACACGCCTCACGTGTAGTCCCTCACTCAGTCCCCCCAGTTGTGACTGTGGCACACTCACTAAGCAAAGTGGGATGAATGGGGAAATTTACGAGACCAAAAAGTTAGTCCCCCGTCCATCTACACAGCCCATCTACCTACCAATTTTCAGCTATGGGAAAAAAATACACAATTATAATTGTAATTTGCTTAGCAGACATTTTAACCCCCGACCACTTTGTTTCTTCAAGCAAGACCCCCCCCCCCCCCTAGGATGGTACAGGGCTGCTCCAAAGAAGATATTTCAAGCTATAACATAAAAACAAATATTCAAATATAGAACTGTTCCAATTTCTTGGTTCCGGCCCCTCTACATACCTGGCTGTAAGTCACTACTGATAGGTTATTCTGCAGACTGTTTGGTGCTATATTTACAGAGTTCTGTGACAGTCCATTTTGATCTTGCTGGATTTGGTCAGGGTTGCCCTCCCACGGGCCCCCAAGGCCATTGAGGTGGTCGTCGTTGGCGTCGTGCTTGTTTTTCTGCGGCGATGCGAAGGGGTTGAAGTCGCACTCCACGCTCCGGTGTGGCTGGGTGTTGAACTCCGTCTCGAAGGAGGACAGCTGCTGCGTCACACCCAGGAGGCCTCCCACCTCCACACTCAGGATCACCCAGATCACATCTGCACAGGAGGAAAGGAGGGACATGCTTTTGACCAGGGGTAGGCGCCCTGTAATTACACCATGACCGTTGCACAGACATGGCCCTGCCGTATCTGTTGACCCCAGGTAGGGCATGGTCCCTATAGCTTTCAGAACCTGTTCTTTTATTAGTCACACTTTAAAATGATAGCTTGCCTTAAGTTCAGATGGCATTTTAACGACAATGGTTAAAGTTCCATAAACTCATTTCTCTGTTCAATCAAAATAAGAGCATGCTGATATGACTTGAAGCTGACCACAGCAAATGTTATGGCCTCAAGTGGACTTTTGTTGTTAAGCAGCTTATCATGTAAAGCAAACCTTTGCCTAAAGAAACTGCCTTTCTGGTAGGCTTTGATGTTGTTGGGCTTTTTATAGTTATAATGTAAATGACAACTATCAGTCTGGATTTCTGGGAGATGCGATATAAAACAACCCCCCCGTGTTAACTGAAAGAGCCAAGCCTGCATCTTCAACACAACATTGGAAATTTTGTTGCCGTCTACAGAATGGAAAGTTGGTCTTTCATTTACTCTCTCTGCACAGGACACGTGTATTGTGTGGATGAGAGAGGAGTCCACAGGGCGTTCACGCTCAGGGGCCAAAAAAATGTGTTCAACCCGGCCATGCTTCAGTCTCTGGTCCACGGCACTGAAATAAATCATTTGAGGAGTCCTGGCACTCTTACCGCCATAGAAAAGGCCTGTGGCCGTGCACATCCTCCACTGGCCCTGGTACATGCCTGGTGCTGCTGGGCTGTGCATCTGAACACTGACGTCAGACACCTCCTGGGGATCTAGCGAGCGCACCATCACCATGTTCACATGCCCAAACTGATCTCCACCCACGTACTTTAAACACACCCCCGGGGGCCAGGACTCTGCACCTGCAACACAAACGGCAAACGCTTTAGCACATGCAACTCCTCACACGTTTGTGACCCTCCCACTCACAGTTCTGTCATCATTACACCTACCAACCCACACGCCAGTTTATGCTTTGCAGTTTTACACTATAAAGCATAAAATGTCTAGATATATCCCAACCAGCTGAACGGCCTTGAAAACTAGGTGCACTTCTCCTGGTCCAGGAATGAGTGGCCCTGTGTAGTCCCAGAGTCTGGGGACTAACAGTCATGCACTGTGTAACTGCAATAACAAGGGAATGTTATACAGGATGTGGGCGGTAATACTCACCTGTGTTCTGTATCCTCCATGTCTTTGTGAATTGCGTGTCTGGAGGTACAGACTCCCCCTCTCCAATCGTCACGTCTTCCACAAAAGACATAGACGGCGCATTGATATTGGGGCTCTCAAAATCATAATATGCACCAATGGCTGCCTGCAAATTCCTGAGAAGGGGGAAACACAGGAGGAGAAATCTATGCGACTTTCCTTTTCATACCTAACCATTCCAGTCACGGTCTGGGGAGATGAGTTTGAATAAAAAAGTAATAGCAAATACACACTGATTTTAATCAATGATTACTAGACTAAATACAGAGTTTGCACTTTACCCAACAAAGTCAGACACCTAATATACCAAAGGTCCCCTTTCAAGGCCACCTCACATTTTCATCCGGGATCAAAAATTAGGTAACTCCATATTATCTTTACTAATCTCCAATTACACAATCAATCACTTCAAAGTTGAAACTGACCCCGTTTCCTATTTAACAAATAAAGGAGGAAGTTTAAAAAAATGTCAGAAATGTTGAACCTCCGAAGAACATTTCCCTCCCAAAACTCCCTTTTTTAAGCAGCTATTGCACTTTAAGATAAACTATGGGTAGAGGATTTAAAAATATATATGTACTGCATGTTTCTTGTAATTAGTTAGCTTCAGTAAAAAGACGAAAACATGCTAGAATACAGTTCAGTAGGGTTAAACTTTAACCATTGATACACAATAACTGGACTAGATAAAAGTTTTATTTCCATAACTCTACCCTTTCCAAGAGAGACCAGAGCGGAGGAAGACAAGGGACACACAAACCAGTGTTCCGGAATAACTATAGCTTTATTTAATAAATAAATCAATTTAAATATACATTTGAGCAGATACACTAACTCTCGTCATACCAACTCTTAGCATATACTCAATTGTTGCTTTTAATTAGTAGGGCGATTCTAGTCAGAGACGGCGAACAAAAATGTTGCGAGAAACAACGATATTTTGAAATAATAGGTTTTTGAGATCAAGATAATGAGGTGCGAAGGACAATCATTTCCACCAACCGCATCATAAACATGTAAAACAGGGAAAGTCTCAAAAGTGTGGTATAATACAATAGTTATAACGCCATAACCCATAACAAATATCGTCTACTTTTTACAACACCTATTCTGACTCATACAGGGAAAATGAAATGTCTGCTAAACAACAACTCGAGCGCATAGCCCCTTCCGGTACTTCCAATTTTGTTCTCTTTTGTTCACTTCATGAAAGTTGGTTCACGTGTTTCTTAAGTGGAATAGGCAGTAGCAAGTCTTAAATCTAAATTTAGTACTACGTGAGCTGCCGTCACGTGTTCGAAAACAAATTACTACAAGAAGCCTTCCCAAGATAACTTCAGTTAGCCTTAAACCTCGTCGATAAATGATCCTGTTACGTAATTTATAAATCGTTTTACGGCTTCTTCCAGTCCGTGGAATCAATATCAATCTATCAAAAACAACAACAATCAGCACGTTAAAAGTTTGAATTTGAGTGAAAAATAAATGTAGGATTTGTGAAAATAATGAATTTCACTTAATTGTGTCAAGTAACAAAAATCCGTAAAGGATATACTAAGGAATGGAACACGGATCTGGCACTCGGTTCGAGCTCATTTATCTTCTATTTCTATACCGTTGACAACCATCTCCAAATCACGCAATATAATCATCAATTACTTGTTTTAAAATAAACGCCCTTCACTATAATAGTTTGGGATGTCGTGGAACAAAAATACACTTTGAAATAGCAAAGTATGAACCGAATTCTCCATTGCATTCCCAGTAATTACTACTATATTGGTATCCGATTAATTACGTCATTGTGGACTCCCCTTACTGTGAATTGCGTCTCTGTCAGTGATGCTTGCTTCGCTATTGAGCTCGGAACAACATTTGATCTGTAAACATAATCTAATACTGACACTATAAAACACGTTAGCTAAGGAAACGTCGTTATCTAAATGTTAGAAGAATGTTTAATTGCTGTCTTGTTTTTTCTTCCCTTCTTTTGTATAACCACAAATTCGAGTTTTCACACCAGTTGGAAAAACTTACTGTACTTCTAATGCATTTTATTCCACAGATGCAAGTACACGTATGCCTAACTGACGTATATCTCATTATAAATGCCAGCATTCTAGTTTAAATAATTTCAAAACAACCAGGCCCACATCCCCGAGCTCACCAGTTAGTCATGTCCAGGAAAAAGGCGCAGCCGGCTGGATTAAGTTGGAACCCAAGAAGTCTCTGAAACTCTAAGATGAGGACATCTTTATCGGTAGTACCCATACAGCTAAATTTCTGCATGAGCTCCGGGTCCAAATCTATATCCATGCCCTCCATGGCGGGTGTCCCGGGGCGGTGACGGGGGTTTCTCTCCTAATTTAGTCCGAGGCCTAGTTCAGTCATAACAACCAACCCAACAACAAGCCCAATACGCATGGCTGGGGACGACGCTTGACGTCGCAACATGTAAACGTATCTTAACGTCACGGTTGTGGGTTGTAGGAATCACGTCACCTCTTGCTGTTGAAAACCACGATCGATACTCGGTGTATCATATTTACAATAACGGATCTACCGATGTTGACATTATCAAGCACTATCCGTTATAAATGTTTTGTTTACGACATGATCATTTCAAATAAAAGCATTAGCTCCACATAAAGAAACGAAAACATATAGAGGAAAATCACTATTAAAAGTAGGACTGATTGCTCGCAAAGACCCCGACAAATAGGGTAAATGTGCCTCTGTATATTCTTGGGAAATGTAATTCACCGTGGCTCATTAAAATTTGTGTTGATACCTTATAGGCTATAATTAGACGGCATTTTAACTACTAATGGTTGATGTAATACAAGTGTATGAAACGAAAATTGTTATTGTTCTCGATAGTGTGTATTATACCATATCGTACAATAGTGGAGGATAATTTAATAACTGGCATGCAATTTCGTACTTTTCATTCACTGCCGAAATGTATGCACCAAATTATAGATACGATACAGTTTTATCGCTGACCACCTCTTCGCCGTGTGGAGGGCGTTAGCGACCTAAACAGACGAGGGCGCTGTAACAAAAACTGTTTAATTGCCTCAAAGTTCGAATACTCTCTAAAGAATATTTCCGGTCTGTGCAGGAAGAGTGCTTTCTTCAGAAGAAGTCGTGCGAAAATGCCGAAGTGAGTGATTCTTCTATGTACATTTTAATTATTTCTTTATTCAGTTTTCATAAGATAATCATATTAGTATCACTGGTAGTAGTAAACTTGCGAAAAACTCTAAAAGTAAATACTATGAAGGACTATTGTGGCTTTGTCAAGTAACAAACAGTGATTGAATCGAACAATCGTTTCACGTTCTTTATCAGACTCTGCTTAGCTAATATGATTTAGAATGTTATAACTACCGTTTTAACCACATTGTACATTGTGAGAAGCAGTAGTTAGCCACTGACATGCTTCAACTATATAGGAAGTTATCGCATTTATTTTCAGAGTGACGCGTTTGGCATTTTTACCGCCTTACACGATCCGTTCAAAATGGTAAATGTAATATCACCGAAATTTTGTTTGGTTTTGTTTCTTTGGTGAAAGTCATTACAAAAATGTTTAGTTCTCGATTGAGACTCAACTTTGGTATTGGCCTGTGGTTGGGGTTATCGGCTGTAGAAAAGCTGGCATCATGATTTAGACCTGAATGAGCATGCAGAAAATTTTAACTAGTGCTGTGTTTTCTGTTGCCCCCAACCTCTCTCTCAGGTTTTATTGTGATTACTGTGACACCTACCTAACGCATGACTCGGTAAGTACAAACGCACACAGTCTTAGTGGGTGCTTTGAAAGTTCTTCTCAAGGTGGACAAACGAAGATAGTCAAATTGTGGAAATTTTATTGGGGGAAAATACTGCAGCAGGGGATCGTGTTCAGAGAAGGTTATACCCACAATCTGCATGTTGTTGGCAGCCATCAGTGAGAAAAACTCACTGCAGTGGGCGCAAACACAAGGAGAATGTCAAGGACTACTACCAGAAGTGGATGGAAGAGCAGGCGCAGAGCCTCATCGATAAAACGAGTAAGTGGCATGGGCGCTGGTTCAGCTGCCTGTTAAAGGGGCCATTACAGGTTATATGAAAAACCTTGAATCTGGTCTTGAGATAATGTTGTGCATAAGGTATGTTATATGTTCACGTGCACTCTGTGTTTGGAGAGAATATATATATATATATTCTCTGAGAGGAGACTGTTGTGTTTATCCTGTGGTGTGTGGAAATTCTTTTTTAATGGGCTGTTCTGTATTTTGTTTTTTTCAGCTGCTGCCTTCCAGCAAGGGAAAATTCCTCCCAGTCCATTCCCTGGGGCCCCTCCCCCCGGGGGTGCTATGCTCCCGCCTCCTAATATCAGTAAGTGTGGAGTAGTGCCAGGGTCCAACTTGCTCATCGAAACAAGAAAGCAGTATTTTGGGGAAACTTGTTTATTTCTCTCTTTCTTGTTTTCCATGAAAATTCCTGGTCAGATATAGGCAGATGTAAATGTGTCACTGGTATATGTTCCAACATTTTGTGTTTCTAATGGTCATTAAACCACATCTCCATAGTATTGCAAGTTAATGAAAACGTATGAATAGAAACCAAAGATGGGTTGCAGAGTGGAAAATGAACGGACAGAAAAATTTGCGAATCTGAAACACACAAAGCTGAGATGGTGCTTAATGCCGAATGCGTGTTTTGACTCAGACGGACCCCCGCGGCCTGGGATGCTCCCTGCACCCCCAATGGGTGGGCCCCCCATGATGCCCATGATGGGGCCCCCACCACACGGTATGATGCCCGGTGGACCAGGTAAGATTGCCTCTTCTCACTCCTTTATAGACCAGACCAGGACTTTAGTGGGCTGTTGCATATCACATCTCAGGGATAGAATAAATAAATGGACTGGAGCCATGTTAAGTTGAAGATAGTGGGGTTTTAATCAAGATTTTATTTTTAAATTTTGGCAACACCTTGTTAAGGGGAACAAGCATAGTCCCAGGAGACCTTGTTATACATATTCAGTTTCGGATAGAGTGGCCACCTGTTGATCTCTACAGATGGTGGTGTGGCTTAGGTTTTGGGTTTGTAATGCAAATATTTCAAGTGAAAAATCCCTTGAGTTTCAAATGGGCAAAGTATAAAATGGTATACTTTGTTTTGGCCTGTGTTCTCGTGGCTGCTGTCTGCATTTGAGAACTGCCGGTTTAGAATTAAGTGAAAGGGCATGGGTAGGGTCTCCAGTATTGGGTCTTGGGACAAACATTTTCCACGTTAGGGGTGTTGGGAGCAAGGTTGGAGATCTGTCCGTTGGCCTTTCTGAAGGATGTTTGCAGTATCTTCATGAAGCGCCTAAATGGCACGTGGAGTTACACAAACTAACCAGGTCTCTCCACTGTTACCCTTAGGCCCTGGCATGCGACCACCAATGGGTGGCCCCATGCAGATGATGCCCGGACCCCACATGATGCGACCGCCCTCTCGACCCATGATGTTGTCTGTCAGACCTGGCATGGCGCGACCTGACAGATAGACGCCCTTCTCCCCTTTTTCCTCTGCCATCATTGAGATCCTTCATCCTGGGATTGGACTCTGCCTCTGCTGCCCCCAAACCCCATCTGTTTCTCCCGTTTTATTTTTCAGAATGAATAAAAAAAATTTTTTTTTTTTAAACTGAAGCATGCAAATGTTTAATTGTCAGGTTGTGGAAGCCGTTTAAAATGTACTGGTCGACAGGTTGACAGGTGAATGGGGTATGCCTATGCTGTGGTAATGTATGTATTATGTTGCCACATCAGCCTTTAATGTTTTCACTTCCTTGTTCATTATCATTGTCCCAATAAGTATATTACTTCCTGGGTAAATTGCTTTTAAATTGGACGCAGAGGGGCCATAAGGATTGTATTCATTTTCTGTAGCTCCCTGTTTGTTTTCCTTCAAAACTTATAGATGCCATTTTTAGTTTTTTTTTTTTTTTTTTTAAAGAATTGTTTTTAAATAAAATAAGAACTGAGTACTCGTTGCCATGATTGCAGTTCTTTATTATTATTATACATGGGGAAGTAAGAGATAATCTATATTCCCCTTTAAGCTGTTCCTTAAATATCTTATTTCTCTTATGTCTTGAACGACTGGTGGTACGGTTGCGTCATTTTTCTTGGTCTATCCAGTGGAATAGTACGCTTGGCTCAAATAGGCGTGGATTCCTATCAGTAGTGTTGGTGCCTGTGAGTCGGTGGAACTGTACGGACGTGCGAGGCGCTAGGACTAATTTGACCTTTTTTTTTTTTAAATGATGTTCGGTAGCATTGTGGACCGTTTTAAAGTTTTGTGTAGTTCGCTGTTAAAAGATTCTCCCCGGAAATGGCTGGGATTGTAAAAAAACAAATATTAAAGTACCTGTCCAGGTAAGAACCAAACCCTTATTTTCCATGTAGTGCTGACATTGGCTACTTCTGTGTTAACAAAGGGACTCGGGTGTTTATTTTTTTTTAAACCGAGACAGACCTTGTTATATCTAACTTATTCTGGAATATTTTATCAAACTACTTAAGCGGATATTATATCGCAGCGGTTTGGCTAGTAAGTACGTCAGATCACTACCAAGCAGTTTGCCGGAGACAACTCGATTAATTTAATTGTACTTTTAAATGGTTAACCCACTCAAGTCAGTGTTTTAATAAATATTTAACCCCTGTTTAAACGTTTCCTTAATTGCAACCCAAACGCGTTAAAAAGTGGCGTAAATACTGTAGTCAGGTATCTGTTACGTTTCCGTTCTAACCGTGACAATAAATGTTGTGTACTTTGCGTGTTACCTTTAGCTATTAACTAACGAATAAGCGCATACTGGCATTTAGAATAGCCGAAATTCCCGAACAGGTGTTCTGACAAGAGAACATCCCCCGGTTGCGGTACATGAATTAACCCTGCAAGAGTTCTGATGCTTTTCTTAGCAACTAGCTTATGGTATATAAGATGATGTATTAATTTAGGAAACAGCTTTATTTCTTAATTAATGTAGAAGAATGGCCACAAAACGTGCCTGTTACCCTCCATTTTGTATCTGGGAATACTACCATATCTAGACATTAGATACGTTGCACGTTAGCTTCACAAAAGTAACCATTTGAAAAATAAATCAATTTGAATGATGTGGTGACGGGCGAATGTCATCTGAGCCAGAATCGGTTCCTCGGTTCCTTATATTTGTATAAATATCAACTGTTCAAAATGTCTTAAAGTATTTAATACAGAATTATTTTTTCGGGGATGATAATGATAAGTTGGTCGATCGAGCCAGCTTTCAGTTGGTGCAATTAGAAGAGGAGCAGAGCTGGAATTGGTTGATAGGTGGGTTTCGTGGCTGGCCTTATTAAGGGTAGTTATTTGCTCACCTCACTGCCATGCTCGGTCCAACGGAAGGCTAGAGCTGAAAGAGGTGGAGGCACGGTGGGGGGTTTGGAATAAGGTCTTGGCTTTGTGTGTGGCTTTGGTCTCCTTCAGGTTCACCAAGAACCTGTCGCCTGACCAGCTCAAACTGAGCACGCTCAAAGGGGAAGGCAAGCTGTCAAATCTGGAGCTGAACGAGGAGGTGCTACAGAACATGCTGGGTCTGCCCGTCTGGCTTGCCATCACCCGGGTCAACTGCAACAAGGCTATTATTCGGGTGAGATGCGGGAGAGGGTGGGGGTTAATGGGTTTGTCAGGCAGCTAATTGGGTTTAAAAGGAAACGATATACACTCCACAAACATACCTAAATACAATTGCATGGACACCACTATTTGTTGATTTCTCATTGTATTTTGTGTGAGGTTACTGCTTTTCGCCATCCATATTATTGAGTTGCGTTTTTTTGACATGTGTGCCCTGAGTGGTTTTCTCTCTAGGAGAGTGTGTATGTATACCAGTTCAATTTAAGCAGTAAAATGAAGGGGTGTGTTTGCTGTTCTGTGTTCCTCAGATACAGTGGACCAAGCTAAAAACCAGCCCAATCTGCTTGGTATGAATCTCTACCATTGCTTTTGTTCACTCGCGCAGCAGGCGCACAGATCTTTTGCCATACTGTAGAAAATTTAGTGCGTTGCCTAGAGAGTGATGGTTAATTCCAGAATGCACGTCTTCATTGATGTGTTTTTTTTGTGTGTGTTTTTCGACAACGCAGTCTCTGGATAAAGTTGAGGTGGAGATGAGAACCTGTGAGGAGCCACGCACCCCCTGCGACACTGCTGGCAAAAGGTCGGACTTTTCAATGTTCTTATAACGCAGCTAAAATAGTATAATTTTCTTCTCAGAAAATAGGCGATTCATGACTGACAGCTTTGATGAAGTATTTGTGTTTGCTACCTGCTCATACATTTGTGCGCTTTTGTCACCACTCTAGCGAGTACGGATTTGTGGATAAGGTGATGGAGGGTATGTCGGTGACCGTCGACTCCGTCACCGTCAGGGTGCAGGCCCGGGACTTTCACGCCTCCTTCCAGGTCTGGCAGCTGCAGGGTCACAGCGTGGATCCCCGGTGGCAGCACAGTGACCTCCCCAACACTCGCATCACAGACCCCAAGAGAGGAGAGGTGCTCACCACCATGGCTTTCGCACATGACAATGCCGGCACATTTAGGGAATGTTTGAATGTTAGCCGGGAGGGCTGCAATTGTACTGAAAATAAGGAGCTTCTTGTTATTATTAATTCAATCATTTGGCTGTAAATGACGTCTTTTAGGGTAATATAGGTTTACCTAAACCTGGCTCTTTTGGCCTTGGATTGGCAAATTCTGAATTTGAGCGGAATGCAGTGCTGTCATTCCTTATCACTGTATTTGTCTATATTTTTCTGTGTGTATTTGGACAGTTGAACAATATGTTTTATTGTCATTGTTTCAGACTGGTAGGTGACATCTATTTAATCTCTTCTGTGTTGTTTAATCAGAAGAGTTTTTCTAAAGCAGTTAGGTCATGTGGTCACTTTCCCAGCGAAAACTTGCATCCCCGGTAGAGAAAGGCTTGCACGCATGAGCACTTTGTGTGCATTTCAGGGTGTGGCCTGGCCCTCTGTCCCTTACTGTTACAGAGTGACTCACAACTACCGACACTCTTCTCAAACTCCTGTCTGTGTGCGTGCGTTTGTGTTTGTGTGTCCGCGTGTGCGTGTGCGCGTGCGTGCGTGTACCCCAGGTGCTGACGTTCAAGGAGATCAAGTGGAAGAGTCTGCGGATGGAGATTTACACTGCTGAGGGGGAGAAGCTAGACCAGGGCAGCTCCCCACTGCCCCTACTGGCCAACCACGGCCGCATTCGCGTTACGCTCAAACGCAGGGTACGCCATTGGAGGAGGGATGCAGGGCAGGGTGCCACACAAAATCAAAGGGGAACCTGTTTGATGGCTAAAGACATATTGACTCTGGGAGGAAAGGGTATATGCTAGTTATAAGCTACGAGATCGGAGAAACCCAGCTTTTCGTTTTTAGCCATACTCCCTGTGAACTGTTTTGTATCCACACATGTTGCACATCAACACTATTATAGCACTTATATTAAAACACTGTGTAAACATATTATATTTTCTGTTCTACCATTGGTGATGTAACTGGTACTGTTTACCTTCTCTTTGCGCCAAATTTACTTTTCCTCGCTAGTGCTGGTAAGTACCTTTTGGAGAAACGCATCTTCCAAATAAATGTAAATTTAATGGTCATGAGCATACATTCAGGGTGTGGTGCTTTACCAGAGAACTCAGTGAAGCAAACGGAAAAAAAACCAGAAGGGTTGGTGAAGTTATTAAGCGAGGAGCTCTCAGTTTCCCCTGTTTATCCAGGCTGGTGTGCTACACGTCTTAATCAAGCTTATGCCACTTAAATTTTAAAAAGCAATGTGATAAGTGATATTTTTGATCGTTTATTGAATAGCCAGGGTTGACTCGTAGCCCAGAAAGTTAAATGAGCCTAAATCTGCCGTGTGAGGGAATGCCAAACTGGGTACACCCATGATGAAGTGGAGTGGGGGTGGGCGTTGGTGTACGGTGCGATCAGCTTGTTCAGGGGGAAGGGCCAATTGTAAATGCTTGATCTTCTCCAAGCGAAGCAGTTAAAGGACGATGTGTGTAGGTGTCTGCGGGTCTCTTTGTGTCCCAGGTGAAGGACAGCACTGTGTCGGCCTCCAAGCTGCTCTTCATTATCGACAACCTGCTGTGGGCGACGACGGCCCCTCAGCTCCAGGTCCTGGTTCGCTGTGCCCTGTACCTGAGCAAGATCATGGATAAATCGGGCCAGAGGAGGAAGAGCGTGGACGGAGCTTATGTGAGGGTGAAACGTCATCTCGCCCCCTCGCTCATTTCACATCTGGGTCCGGGCGGTGAAATGAATTTTTTTCCTAGGGCCCAAAGATTTTCAATAGTTGGTAGTTCTAATGGGACGGCACAGTAGCTCCTTGGTTAGTTAAGTGAATTGACCACTGTGTGTGTGTGAGCGTGTGTCTTGTCTCCTGCCCTGCGATGGACTAGCGGCCTGTTTGAGTGTAACCTGACTCCTGCCCTTGTGTTAGGCACACTACGACCCTGAGTTGAATTAGTGGTTATGGAAAATTACCGAATGAGGAATATGTTGATATGATATGTTTTTTCCTTTGAGTAATTATGGAGCATATGCAATAATTTCAGCTGCCTTATGTACATGTTGGAGTTTTCAGGGAACTATTACTTTTGGAGTAATAGATATCCAGATCAACAGATCTGAATAACGTTATTATTATTCCTTCCTTTTTAGACGGCATATCCACCTCCTGGCATCCACCATCACTGGGTACACTCTGCTGCCAACGGCGCCTCCAAGACACTCAGCCGGTACTTTGAGTGGTACAACATCAAGGAATCTTCCTACCACCTTCTCATCTCCCACTTTGACCTGCGCTTTGACAACCAAAGCTCAGGTCAGGAATCATTGGAGAGTCTCACTATGTGTTCTGTAATTACACCGTCTCTTTTCCCCTTACACCCACCCTGATCGCAGTGCCATGTCCCCTTACACCCACCCTGATCTCAGTACACTGTCCCCTTACAC
>JAOVYW010000033.1:105413-117603 GCA_025775045.1 Hiodon tergisus
GCTGTAGATCAGATGCTAATCGAGAGGTAGCTAAGGCCCGCAAGGGCCGGGCTCGAGTATCCCTGCCATAATGCGCAATACGTGTTACACATGTCTACGTATTCCACAGCTGAAACGATCATCAGAGTCCAGTGTAAATGTGCACGTTACCCTCCCACCAGTTACATTACCGGTGTGCTGACTCAGTATTAAAGCAGTCGCTGCATGTAATCAAGCTTCTGAGTGACCGAGTGAATATGCATGTATATTTCATGCCTCTGCTAAATACAAACTATATCTTTCTGTATAAACAAGCCAAATGTGTTGTGTACGACATACACGTACTTACCTGTAAAGTGTAGCGGACATGCTGAAAATGTTTCAACAGAAAGTTTGCACCCAGATCTCTTATTACAATGAGAGTTACTGTAGCTCATCCTGGAACCAGAGAGGCAAGCCACATGGCTAATGGACCACCCACCCCCATGTGCACTTCTAGGTGATGGGTCCAACCACACACACACACTGCGTGCAGGGACTTGGTGAATCCTGGACGGGTATTCAGCACAATGTGTAGAGTTGCACGCCCGCAGGCCCCACCAGGCACAGGCCAGTTTCACTTCAGAACCCACCCTTCAATCCCTGACTGATGATGGGAGTTTTGGAGCAGGTACAACTCAAAGTCCTCCGGGTGGTCCGATGCATTTCCCCCCTCCGCAGGTATGGCAGCACACGTCCTCCGTCCAGGACCTCCGCGGTTTCTCTGTTCTAAAAGCCAATACGTACAGCTCGGAAGGTACTTTACCCCATTACTGCTGCATCTTTAAGCAAAATGCATCACGTACATATGTTTTCAGTGTTAATTTAATCATAAAAATGTTCATTTATACATACAGGTAAAAGGCTTTTCGTTTCTTTGTTTTCACATCTCTTCAATGTGCTATCATAGGACTACACAGTCTTCTGATTCATACATCGCGCAAAACTCTACACTCACCCAATTTACAGAGAGAAAGGAACACCATCAGGCCAGGAATAAAAATCGTTCACACAAAAAATATATATATTAGAAATCCAGACAACATGGAAATAAAGGCAGAATGGTATATACTTTTTGGGAAGAGGTCTGTGGTTTGAGCCAGAACTTGTTAAAAAATGGCAGACCGTTGAGTGCCGTTCATAATAGTCAACCAAAGCCCAAGGTAAATACCAAAAACAGCCCGAGGAAAATTAAGCAGGTAGAGAAGATAAAAGCAGTCATGGAATTTTCTGCGTTCGCGGAGCAATTCTTTCAACGTGGAGTGGAAATTGTGAATAATCAAAATCTTCAAAAATGTCCAAGTGCGTAGATCTGCGCTGACTATGGATCCTCCAGAACAGAAAACTTTTAATGAAAAAGCACATTACGGTACAAATGCCTTAGGAAAAGGATACAATGACAAAAAATAAGTCCTTTTATAGGGTCATCAAAAACTATATTCTGCATAATATAATTATATTATAAAATATGTATGTGAAGGCCCTGTGATAAACAACAACACTCGTTATATGGTAGGCTTAAAGACGTGACACCCTTAACTCGTGATTTTGAAACGAGAACAGTACGGACTACCTCACTCAAACTGTGACCCCCGAGAAGCTTATCTTCACGCCGACTTGGGTCAAACAAAGAGGCATCATAACTCTGCCCTACCTGAACACACACACACACACACGTCACCTGACACAACAGAACATCACTCCGGCACAGTCAAATGGACTCTGCCGGGGATGTGAGAGACTAAATCTCCCATCGTGCGCGCTGAAAAAGCTACGAAACGACGCCTCAGATTTTACCTCCCTACCCCTGTAAGGTAGAAAAACATGTAAACTTCAGCGGGTACAAGGTGGTTAGGCTGGGGACTGACACAAAAGCATAGCCTTGAAAACTATTAACTCACAGCAATGTGCACAGCAATGTCCTACATTTGACCAACAAAAGGCGCGTATTTTTTCAGTAAACGTCAGCGTTTGTTTGTTCTGATCAACAGCTCCATCTGTTGGAGCATAAGAGTACTTCCTCCGACTGATTTTTTTTTATGTGTGAGAGTGATTGCTTTTAAGCGTATTTCAGCAGAGCTATTATTACAATTTAATACAACCAAACCCACCCATCTCAAACAGAATTCTTCATTTATACACACACTTACATGGCCTGCCCAAAAAGTATACACCATGACTTTTTTTTTTTCTCTTTTTTTTTAAAGTAACAGGAAAAAATTATATTGAATAACATTAAAACATCAATACAAAAACTACAGTCGCTCAATAGGCAAAATTTTCAATGGCTTTTCCCCCCTTCCATCACACACACATGCGCACACACACGCACACACAGACACGCGCTCTTCCCCTCTCTCACACCACCCGTCTCTGCTTAGTTCTGTGTGATGACAACTAAAAAGTGTGCATTTCACTAATAAAAGATTGGTAGCACTTTTTTAAACTGAGCGTTCACACATGCATACATTGGGTGTTTGATGTCGGTTGAATTATATCTTTAGTTTGTGTTTATGTTGCTGTCTGACGGGGGGCGGTTGTCAAGTGTCAATATGAAATTTCAGTTACACCTCCATCCCAGCCCCAAGTGAGACGACCCCAGGGCCACTGTCTTGCAGAGCTACCTGCCTGTGGGATCTCCCATGTTTTAAGACTGTCCGAAAGGGTAGGGCCCGTGAATACCCTGTGGACAGAAAGAGAAAGAAACAAAAGATGGTTAAATGGAGAACACGTGTTCCATTAAGTCATAGGGTCAGGAAGAGCCAATATTTTCCATTTAATTGTGGCACTTTGTGGAGTCACAGCGGCTGCAATTAGAGTAGATCATTTTAATAGCGATTTCCCTACTGTACCATACCTGCTTAGTATCAGTGTCTTGTTACATGCATCTTAATGGACTGTACAGGTTCGGCAAGAACTGAAAGGTTGCTTAAGGTACTGAAGAGGATAAACTTTCCAGTGGGAGTCATGGAAAGCTACCATTCGGCCTGAAAGTTCTATCCGTATTATTGGTGAAATATGAAACCCCCCCTAATGGAGATTGTCGTAAGACCAGATGAGAATTTCTGCCAAAGGTGCTCACCCAAGTGCAGACGGAGTCCTGTGAGCTGGAGTTCACAGGTTCAAATCCATTTTGCCAATTGTGAGCGGGAAAGCACGGCGGTGGCACACATTTGGCCGAGGGGAAGGATAAACTGGCACGGCCTCTCTCAACTTACTCCTACTCTCAGAGCACAGTACTGTTGAGAGGTACGTGCCTCTCCTCTACTAAACCTTGCACAAACTACGCAGCCTGTAGTGTGGAAAAGAGGCAGGGTGCCTGAAGTTACTGGGAGTGGAAAATACTAATTGCAATTCTTCACCCTCCTGGGAGTAGAGTAGAAAATTGAGAGGAAAAATAAGCGCAGATTCTAGGATTTATAAAGGTTTTTTTAGAAGAAAAAAAAAAGATTAATTTCAGATAAGTGACGGTCTAGCTCTGCTGAACGTTCAACCTTGCAATTGATCTCAGCTGTGCCGAGTGGTTATCCAAAGGAAAAGCCATTTGTTGTCTTTCCACCTCAGCCCAGAGGGTGTCCCCATGAGTCTAATTTTATCTGGAAAGGATTTGCACAGTTGACTACCCTGGGAACGGTGCGATCACGCAATCCTTTGCCACACTGAATTATAAAACTGACCCGTCATAAAGTAAAAAACACACAGAGCTATATGGCTCTTCCTGTACCCACCTGGGCATACGTCACTACTGACAAGTTGTTTTGGAGACTGCTGGGTGTTATATTTACAGAGGTGTGTGACAGTCCATTCTGATCTTGCTGGATTTGGTCAGGGCTGCCCTCCCAGGGGCCGTCGCCATTGGCCACGTGCTTATTTTTCTGCGGCGACGCAAAGGGGTTGAAGTTTCCCTCCAGACTGCGGTGCGGCTGGGTGTTGAACTCCGTCTCGAAGGAGGACAGCTGCTGCGTCACGCCCAGGAGGCCGCCCACCTCCACACTTAGGATCACCCAGATCACGTCTGCACAGGAGAGGGCACACACCAGTGACTATTACTTCAAAAGGTAGAGATGGACCAAAACTACCATAAGGTGTCACCAGTCCATCATCAAGACCTTGGACATTAGCTGCGTGTCGGCATCCTCACCTCCATAGAAGAGGCCGCTGGCCGTACACATCCTCCACTGGCCCTGGTACATGCCGGGTGACGCTGGGCTGTGCATCTGCACGCTGACCTCTGACACCTCCTGGGGTTCTAGGGAGCGCACCATCACCATGTTGACGTGCCCGAACTGATCGCCCCCCACGTACTTTAGACACACTCCGGGGGGCCAGCATTCCGCACCTGTAACACACACACAATCACACACGTCATACATGCAAAGAGTACTACCATCTCACCGCTCCTGTAACACACACAATCACACACGTCATACATGCAAAGAGTACTACCATCTCACCGCTCCTGTAACACACACGTCATACATGCAAAGAGTACTACCATCTCACCACTCCTGTAACACACACGTCATACATGCAAAGAGTACTACCATCTCACACAATCATACACGTCATACATGCAAAGAGTACTACCATCTCACCGCTCCTGTAACACACACAATCACACACGTCATACATGCAAAGAGTACTACCATCTCAAGCCTTAATGTTCTGCACCTTTCCGCCTAAACACGGTGTTCCAGCGTGGCATTTTAGACATAAATGTGCAGGTGTCGCCAGTGTGTCTCACTTAGTGAATTTGCTCCATGGCAAATTACTGTGTTGTTGACAGTAACCATAATAGGTGTAGGCTAATCATTCACACAGAGATGATTTCCAAACTAAAGATTCTTACTGAGCATTTCAATTAACAACTTAAAGTGGAAACGGAAAAATAGGCGTTTTGGTAAATGTGCCTAACAAAATTCAATAATTGAAATGATCAGAGTGTAATGTCAGTTGCTTAATTACGAGTTTTGACTCTATCCAGTAACATGGACACGGCTACACTGCTCATAAAAATTCAGACATGAAAATAAGTTAGTTGGACGCTACTGCATACAAAATAATATACATCTCTAATTTAATCCTTACTTCTATTTACGCAAACCTTTGCTTTGTAGCACTTAATTTACAGTACAAATTTCTTACCGTGAGACAGATGCCATATCTTCAGCACTGGTACTTGTACAACAAAAATAAAAAATCATGCAAGACAAGATACCCAGTAGAAAATACAAGGCATACTTTACGTCAGTCCTGGAGCGTCATAGGAGCGCACACCTTTCGGATCTCTTTAAACCACTAACACACTCAAGACCAAGAAGGGAAGTTTAAGTAGTTCACTTAGGATAAAGGTCCTCAAGCACACATTTGGGGGTGTCAGCCAAAACCAGAGTGACTGCAGCTGTCTGGGACCAGGGTTCTTAGAGCCCTGAAATAAGAGCTTAGACTGCAATCCCTTCACCGGGCTGGGACTGAAGCCTCATCGCACGGGCTCCAACAGGGTAAACACAAACCAGTGTTCTGTATCCTCCAGGTCTTTGTGAAAGGTGTGTCGGGGGGCACCGATTCCCCCTCCCCAATCGTCACGTCCTCCACAAAAGACATGGACGGCGCGTTGATATTGGGGCTCTCAAAGTCATAGTAGGCCCCAATGGCTGCCTGCAGGTTCCTTTAAGAGAGGAAAAAGAAAGACACAGACAATAGATCCGCCAGTAACTCTGGCTTTTCCAACCCAAGTGTCAGAGACAGGATCACCAGGCCTCAAATAAAATAAGAAAACTATCAAAGCGGTTACATTGTCATTTGTTAGGCACTTTTCTCAAATTTAAAAATAAACATTTGCACCTATTAATCCCAAGAAATGAGCGCAACTTTTTTCAGGCCCGTTAGATATGCCGCAAGCCCCATTGTAGATACAGCCAATAAACTGTGACCGCTGTCCAGACAGAGAAAACCTTGTGCATGGATGAGTTTCTTCAGGGACCAATGGCACCCAGAGCAGCCTCACATTGACACTGGCTGGAAAATAAAACTCTTCGCTGTAGTATTAGGGTTTTTAGCATAGGTGGACAGTAAGAAGGTTTTGGAATTTCCTGTGCCCTTAGCATCAGTTGAGGCTACAAGAATCAAGAACTTGGTGGCGAAGCTAAACCAAAGAGTCAGTACAGCCAAATGTGATGACACGCTGAAAATGGACTCCAGAGTTCTTTGTCTAACCAACAAGCAGGGCGTTCAGTTTAACACCCTTCTGTCTCACAGTATGGACTTCGGCTCTCAGAGCTAAACGCACCGTAATATTTCCTCAATCATACATTACGAACACATTCCTGCTAATAAACAACAATATCAAAAAGCCGCGTGATTGCCGTGAAATATTGAACTAGGTCGGAAACTCTTGTGCCAAGCGAAAAAAAATTTGTATGACAGTTTTTGAATGCCATTTCGCTTTCTTTTTCCCCTCTTAACCTAAATTGCGCGATCCACAATCTTCTCCTTCGACTTCGGTTTCACCTGCTCTTTAATAGTCGCCCAATAACAGGAACACGTGAAGAGAGAGAAAATGCCATAGGCGTATCTTTATTCAACGTGAAATTCTGGTACAGAATGCATCTGACGAATTTGAAATCGAAGCGTAAATATTTTTAATTAGGATATTACTACAGTAATGTGCACAACGTCGTAATATCATCTTACCAAAGAAAAACACGAGGTAAACCCACGCGTTCCTGAAGATCGTCGTGAGCGCAAAGATAGGTCGCAAGTCTAATTTTAGTTGCTAAAGTTTTAGTTTTGATTGTTAAAGTAAGTGTCACATGATTACCAACCTAACTCAAACTAAAGATTTGGTTTATTTGAAAATAAGCTACACTTGATATTAAATACACTGTCTCCGGATTTGAATAGCATCTCTGCACATTATCGTTGCGCACTCTAGACCTTGGACCGCGATGGTACTTTACCAGCCCCCTGCCAAACATAACTACAAATGACTTAAATGAAAGATTGCCATTTTCCCGAAAACTAAAATTCTTAACACACAACTGTTCAGGGGGAAAATTAGCTATATAGATATATCGACAGTTATATAATTAAGCAGTAGAAACGCCTCGTTTGTAATTATAGTCACACCATTACACGGCTTTCTAGGAACATATTGTGACAGGGGTGTGGGAATCTTATAGCAATTTCTTACGTCTGTTTACAAACACCAAGCTTCGGAAACACATATCTTAAATCGTACTACAGTTCGGGAAAACTCTACGCCTTAAAAGGGTCAACTATAACAAGTGAAACAGGATTCGTGTCCTAAAGCAATGAGCCAGTTACGTCAGTGAGGACCCCTAGTGTGAATTAAATTATCTATTGTCGCTAAGCAGGTAGCTAGTACATACTGTATGCTTGATGACAGCGTTTAAATCTTGATATTTTTTTCTTTTCTTACACTAATGTCTACTGCTTTGATTTACTGTCAGTTTCACCAACTTGCTGGTTACAACTATGGCAAATGTCCCAGTTTAAACACAGGTCAAGTAGTCCTGTACTTTTCATAATACGATTCATAACAACGGAACTGATATGTCTGTAATCCACAATAAAATAATAAAACTACTTGATACACATATTTAAAATCAAATCCATATATAATTAGTTACACTACTTAGCTTGTCAATTGCCTACCTAGTTAGCTAAACAGTTAGGCCATAAATCCTCGGGCTCACCAGTTTGTCATGTCCAGGAAGAAAGCACAGCCGGCAGGGTTCAGTTGGAACCCGAGCAATCTCTGAAACTCGGAGATGAGGACATCTTTGTCGGTAGTACCCATGCAGCTGAATTTCTGCATGAGTTCCGGGTCCAGATCGATGTCCATGCCCTCCATGGCGGCGGTCCCGGGGCGGAGACGCGGTTTCTCTACTAATTTAGTCCGAGGCCTTAGCCAGTCATAACAACTAACCCAATACCAAGCCCAATGCGCATGGCTAGGACGGGCCCTGCGCAACGATGGACGTGACATAGACGAGAACATCCCTAAACGTCACTGTGCGGATAGGGAGGGGGGTTACGTCATCTGTTGCCATTCCAAAATCTCGTCTCATTGGTAGATTCCTTTTACCTGAAATCTGCTGCAGGCGAATTATTCACCAAATCTGTTGGAGTTAGACTCGTGGATTTCACAGTATTGCATCAAATCATCTGAGTATCTTAATGTTACCAGCGCAGGTACATACTATTACATTGACGAGGTTTGTATTGATCCGTGGGTGACCTGTGATTTGTGTTTCAGTGTAAAATCAATGCATGAAACCAAATTAGAATAAAAACAGATTAGCTGGTTAATTAAAATACAATAAACTAATCAATCTAAAAAGTAATCGTCTCTATTATAGAAATATATGTCTGCTATTACTCTGATCTGATAATTGACCTGGAATGGAGGACCCGGACTGGTTAAACTGGAGATGGCGCTGCAGCAGTCTATGTCAGATATCTTCCACTTTCCCATAAAATTCGAGTAACTGCTATTTGGGATATCCGGTTGTAAACAGCTCTGTTTATAACGTTTTTCGGAGATGCCGAAGTGAGTGACTCAAATATATTACTTTTTATTATTTTGCGGTGCATTTTTCGAGGAAATAGTCCTTTTTAGCATAACAGCCTCGTTACAAGTAATTACCTTAGAAGTGATATCAACAGTCGTTGATGGTTCACTTGAAAAGAACAATGTGCTTGCTCTGTAATAATTGAACTATCTCGGGGTCTATTTGAGTCATGTACTTGTATATCTTTTAATTTAGCTGTAAATAAACGGGTTCAATGCAAGTAAGCACTCGATCGCTGACACAAGGTCTTATCTACAAAACAAACGCCTTGTCATTGTTATCAACCTGTATTATCATAGATAAACATGTCTGCATCCCATAGACATTTGTTCTTTCGTGCGGTTAGTAAGGCTTGTTCTTGTGTGTAGACGATTGATTTCAAATGTATGATCAATATTGGCTTACAATCTTGATGCTTGTAAACAATTCTTACAGGTTTTACTGTGACTACTGTGACACTTACCTGACACACGATTCGGTAAGTTTCCCTACCTACATACAAGGAATGAAAAAAATGTGATAAAATGTACTAAACCAAAATTCCTAGATGTGCTAGTTAGATTTAGGAGAATTGTTTATGTTAGTAATGGAGATTTCGTGGCGTGGGTCGTCGACGTACGTCCCCCAATCTCTCTCAATAACGGTCCAGTTGTGATGATGTAAAACCGAAGGTTTCAGGGGTGGTTTTTTTTAAAATACCGGTTCATTCAGTTACTTTTTCAATCCTTGCACTTTTATGTCTGTATTTACTTACACGTTGTTACTTGTATTGGCATATTCATGTTACTAGTAAGGAATCCAATTACATTTAATGTAGCTACAGCATATAGTTTTCTCTTGGGATGTTTAGAGGTATTTTATGTGCAAATCTCTCTTTTGGCAGCCGTCGGTGAGAAAGACGCATTGCAGCGGACGCAAGCATAAGGAGAATGTTAAAGACTATTACCAGAAATGGATGGAAGAACAAGCGCAGAGCCTTATCGATAAAACAAGTAAGTTAGGCAATGTCCCCGGCTTTATTTACTAGAATACGGTGTCTAAACTCGGGTTAGCGGAAGAGATGCGAAGCAGTGAGACATCCAGTTGAGTTGAGGAGGACTGTTGGGGGGGGGGGGGAAGCGATTGCTTTCGCAAATAATTTGCTGATATCTATTCCGTTTGCGATTGAAATTGAATTTATCTACCTAGCTATTAGAGCATGGCGCGACAAAGCCTTTCACTCGGCCTTGACGACATACACATAAACATTACTTTCAGTAAAAGAGGAAGCACGATTTCCCCTACAGAAGTCTATGTCGTCAGTTTGGGTGGTTGCCCCGTGTAAACATGTTCAGACCGAGCGTCAGGTGTATTACCCCAGATTGCCATGGTGATGGAGCCAGAGCTGTCCAATGGAGAGCACATTTAAAAAATATGAATTCACACGCCTACACCTGATTACTAGAGGTTCTGTTACTGTTACTCTTGAGACTTTGGAGTTTTTATGGTTTTTCCCACAGCTGCAGCCTTCCAGCAGGGAAAGATCCCTCCCACACCGTTTCCTGGTGCCACGCCCCCTGGTGGAGCTATGATCCCCCCTCCTCCAAACATCAGTAAGTGATCATCCAAGATCATAGTGGAACTGAATACGCAAAGCCTTTTTCTTATGGTAAAGATATCATAATGAACTTAATCTGATTAAAACCGAAGAAATCTTGGGGAACAGTAATGGAACTTGGTGTCTGTTTACCAATGTTGACTTAAAATAAATTGACCTTTTTTCAATGCATTTTGAGACCACCTCTAATATTGTCTAATTTGTTTTAACAATAGGGCTTATGATTAAATGAAAAATATAACATGACTATAATTTTGTATAGTTCAACATAAAATTATAATACTGTTGAGTATTTAATGAGTTCTGTTTTTCACAGTTTTGATTGTAAGATCTGAATGGTTGCTGATAGTAGGGCAAATGGTAAGCTCCTATATCTCTGCAGGTGGACCCCCACGTCCAGGAATGTTACCAGCACCCCCTATGGGTGGTCCTCCAATGATGCCCATGATGGGCCCACCTCCACCCGGTATGATTCCTGGCGGGCCAGGTGAGGTTGCCATATATTCGGTTGTGTTTCTTTTGTTAAATTACGGTGATAATTTCACCCTACGGGGAGAAGCTTTTATTGGAGAAACGGTAGAAACATTTGCAGAAATGTATTAATGAAAAACAGGTTTAGTAGGTCAATGAGGTTTACTCTAGTATGCGATGACTTATCGTTGCAAATGTTAACTCTAAATTTTGTATGAGCAATTGACTGAAATCTGAAACCATCCTCAAGTAAAATCGACCAATTGCTATTACATCGGCATATTTGGAATGGTATCGTAGCTCCCACTCACTCTATTGATGAGGAATTATTTGGCAGTTCTGTTGGCGAACGAGTTTCAGTAAACAGGATCTGAACATTGTGAGAGTTATCGCCAAAGGTTGTTGTTGTAAAGGTGTTAGAGTTTGCGTGCATGCTGGAGGAGAGGCAATGTCACTGACCTGAGAAACCACATCAGGATTCTTCTAGTTGTCCATTTTTTTGGTTGACGTTTTTGGCCTTGGTGACCAATGGGGTGATGTGGCCATTGCCGGTCTCGGAGCAGGATGTGACGGTGACCTTCTTGGACCAGGGGTTAAGAATTTGAGCATTTGTGAGTCAATGTAGAAGAGGTGGGACTCTTCCCAGCTGATCACAGATGAAAACCAGGATGAAATTCCTTTTAATGGGTGGATCTTCTTGTTTTCAATCCCGAATCCTTGAATTAAAGGGACTCTGGTCTCTACACTTGTGTGTAAACTGTGAGAGCTCAGCTATCCCCTGTCCTCTGTCCTCAAGCCTCTCAGCTTTGCCCAGAGAATGGGTGTGATATAGGTTTGTGTGAGTGAGTTGTGGGGGGGGGGGGGGGGAGAGGCTAAACGTTGACCAGCAGGAGGTGCTCTTGTTGTCTTTAAGAAACTAGAAAAGAACAGCTGATCCGAATCGGACCAGACTGTGGCATCTTCCAACGCTTCTACCTGGAGCCAGGCAAGTCTCGCCCCTGCACCAAAACGGCAACTGCCGCACCCCATCACTTGATCTTTGCTCCCTCACCTTTTTTTCCTTCTTTAATGTCGATTAAATATAATAGAAAGGTTTGCTTGTTCTCGTCATAAACAAAGACACTGTTTTATACATCCTTTTGAATGCATTGAGTACCATCCCTTTTTTTTTTTTTTCCATGAGTGAACATGGCAGTAATTAAGTACTTTCCAAAACCTAGTGTGTGTTTTTTTTCTATTAACTTCCAAAGCCAGGATTTTGTTTTGGAGGGCGGTTACAAAGAATAGGCAGCGGTCCAGACAAGGTTCTGGGAACGTGACAGTGATTTGTGCTTGAGTGGCCTGTGCAGTCTCCAGATCTCAACCCCAATGAAGCATCTTTGTCCTGTTCTCCACCTGAAGCGCCGACCCACGAATTAGGGGCTGTTCTGGAGGCAAAGGGGTCCGAACACTATTTGATAGGCATACTTAATAAACCGGATGAATGAAAGAAGTAAGGCTGAAAAAA
>JAOVYW010000033.1:117703-146193 GCA_025775045.1 Hiodon tergisus
GAGGCCTGGGCTCGTCTGGACCACAAGTTTGATCTGATGTATGCAAAGCGTGCTTTTGTTCACTGGTATGTGGGTGAGGGCATGGAGGAGGGTGAGTTTTCTGAGGCTAGAGAAGACATGGCAGCCCTGGAGAAGGATTATGAAGAGGTGGGCGTTGACTCAATTGAAGGTGAAGGAGAAGAGGAGGGAGAAGAGTACTAAACTGAGTCAGCTACTATCATCTTCTCAATCACTGTGGCATGTTTCTAAATGTTCGGAAGTTTAACCATGTCAGCTATTCCTAGTTCTTAGTTAGTTTAGGCAATGGCTTGGTAACGCTGTCACTCATCAAGGTTATTTATTGTTTTGTTTTTTTAATACAATATGAGTATGAAAATGTTCTGTGGCTTAGCCCAGAAGTGATAGTTTTCACACAATTGGTTTTACTTTCAGTTAAAAAAATGTCACATCTGCTGCATCTGCTGCTGACACATAATAAATGATCATTCTTCGTTTTGGTGAGTTTGTCTTTTTGAGTGATTCACAAACAGATATCACAACATTTAGTATTTAGGAAATACATGTGTTCTGAATTTACACAGTCACGGCCTCCAAAATCCCCTTAAAATAAATGTTTTTTTTAATAATACAGAATACGTAAGTACTCTTGCTTCAATATTCTTGCTGAATATATTCACCTTTTAGGTAAGTAACTCCGTTTAAGAGTGGCATGCTCTTTATATTTCTGTGAAGCTGATGTCATGCTTGAATACAACCATGTAATTGCAAGGGCTAAATTCCCAGCTACAATTTACTGCAGTTAAGAAATGTATATATCCCTTTCAGGACATAAACTGAATTTTTAATTTAAACAAATGATTTCATTTGTGGAGGAAATAGGAAAATTCCACTATCAATGCTGATAGCCATGCAAAGACACAAAGATTAGAAAAGCTGATTCCCTGTCTGCAGGGAGCATGACCACATAAAAGGTGGCCCACCAATCAGAATACTATGTCTTATATGTCACTCAGGATTGGGCTTTGGGCCTGAAGAGTATCCATTCTGCTGTCATTTATTTTAGCAAATCATGCCCTCATTTGGTTGAATTGTGGCATTACAAGTTTAAAACTTCATTTTTCTATAAATGTAAAGTTTCAGATATTTAAGTAATATTTATGAAAGTGGTAGTCTTAAAACTCACTCTACATTTTAAAGATGATAATATAAAATTCCACAAACAATAAACCACTATATTATATTAAAGTATATTTAAATATTTATAAAGCTTTTCAGTATTCCATTGTTGCAAAACACAAAGTAAACATAATTGATAAATTATTTTCAATGTCTCGTTAACCATAAATTAACAAGAATTATTGAATCCATTTAAATTAATTGCTATGAACTATGGTTCCTCTATACTTCTGAGATCATTAGATAGGAGTGTTTCTCAAGAGGGTGGACATCTGGGCCTTACCTAATCTTTTGACCTTTGCTTCAGCACACTGACGGGGAAACTGGGGCTTGGTTCTTGAATCACAGTGAGTAGAGCACACAGTAAAAAACAGTACTGATAAGGTCTGCAATAACGCACTCTATTCTCTTGGCTGGTATCCAGGGCCTCCTTTAATCATATGTATTTCTTGTGAATTTGGTGTACCGTAAAAAAGACATTGATCTGGTTGGAATTGGTGTTATTTACATAACTTGATTCTTATCCTTACATATTATGATTAGTTTTGAAGACAACCGTTTATCCATGCCAGGGCTGCGATGCACTGGATCCTTACCTGGCAAAAACAGTACACGCCCAGGAGAAGATACAAATCACTGCAGGGAAGGTACCTCATCCTCACATTCACGCACACAGGGAAACTTTCAGTTGTCACCTATGCGAACAACTTGCAAACTCTGGACAGGCAGCGACCATTGGCCGATTCAAACTCAGGACCCTATCGCTGTGAATACCTCTGTGTTATGTCTGCCCGGCTGTGTGTTACAGTAATAATGTTTTGCTGTTGCTTTTATAAATAAATATAATACTCTGTTAATCAGAAAAGTTTTATTAGTGCAGGCTAATATATTAAATGACCCCTAAAATGAAGAACCACATCTCCCGATTTATAAACACGTGGTGAAGAAGATATTTACCACTTCCATAGCTTCCTCTCAGAGCATTGCAATAATTTATAGTTTCTTAGTTTTGTGAAATAATTTTTAGTTGCTGAAATTAATACATTTATCAACAACTAAATATACTGTAACGGGGATGGCTAGGAGCGCTTCCCCCTGCCGATGGGTTATAGCCATCCACGCGGGGGCTGCTGGGAAGCCTGGCTCCCAGGACTTTAAACGTGTAAATAGCGTGTTTTATGTGCCGGTTGTATTTGTAATTGAGGGCGAAAATGTTGTATTGTTTGTCTTTGTTAAATAAGTTCTGTCTGTTAAAAGTTCTGTTCCCTCACCGCGGGTGTGATCGCTATGGCGAGAGAGGGCTTACCGTGTGTTTCTGAGTGCCTGCAGTTCTTTGCACTGCCAGTTCTGCCTTTATCAAGGCATGTGCGAAATAAAGAGCATCTATTCCTGTTAATCAGTGTCGGTCTCGTGCTTGAAACCGCGCAAGAGAAGTAGCTCTCCCGTAAAACGCAACATTGGTGTCAGAACCGGGAAGCATGGACCTGACATTGGCCCAGGAAGACTCCACCTTGAGGTAGAAGAGGGAGCTGCAGGTAAAGCTGGAGGAGCTGGAGAAGCGCACTGCCTCCCTCAGCCTGCAGGAGAAGCACCACCCCCGGACCAGCGAGGATCGACGCTGGACGGACGGCAGGGGGCAGCACCAGGCCCCGGGACCCCAGGGGAGCGGCGGCGCCGGAGCCGGCACCAGCGACTGTCGGTGGCACACCACGACCGCTGGGGGGCGCGAAGATCCGGCTGCCGCACTTCGATGGGTCCGGAAGCTGGGAGACCTACCTGGCCCAGTTCCGTCTGGCGGCGATGGCCGGGCGGTGGACCATGGAGGAGCGAGCGGGACAGTTGGCGATGTCCCTTGAGGGCGACGCTCGCCAGGCTCTCCTGGACGTACCCGAAGAGCAGTAGCTGGATTACAAGGCCCTCGTCACGGCCCTGCAGGAGAGGTTTGGGGCTACCAAACCGACGAGCGCCTGGCAGGAGAAGTTGTCGGCGTTGAGGAGGAGGCCGGGGGCGAAACTGGGCCCGCTAGCCGCCGACGCTCGCTACTTGGTTCGGCGAGCTCATCCCGGAAGAGCTCCGCCGACACGTGAGGCTAGCGGCACCCTCCACCCTCGACCAGGCCCGAAGCCTAGCCTCGCACGCCGAAAGCGTACTCGTCCCCGCCAGGTCGCCAGCCAAAGCGGCTCACCCATGTTGTTGGCTGCCTCTGCCAGATGACACGGAGGACGACGAAGACGTAGTCTTTAGCTTCTGACTCCGCCGACAGGGCCCGGAACCTGGTCTGCCGGCGGTGCGGGAGGAAGGGCCAAGTGGCCCGGGTCTGCCAGGCGCCGCTGCCTAAAACAATGGATAAGCCGTCGGGAAACGGCGCCGGGAGGGCCTAAAGGAGGGACCGCCCCCCCGCAACTTCACTCCCTCCTCCGCAGCCATCGCCCCGGACGTCCCGGTGGAGGTGGGCCGGATCGGACAGGGCCGCAGCCTGTACCTCCCTTGCCGGGTTGATTACATCACGGGCTTGACCTGGTTCAGTTCTCTGGATCTCCGCAGTGGCTACTGGCAGGTGGAGGTGGCGCCGGAGTCTCGCCCCAAGACGACCTTCTCGATAGGCCAGGGTCCGTGGCAGTTCACAGTGATGGCCTTCGGCCTGTGCAACGTGCCCGCGACCTTCGAGAGGCTCATGGAGCGAGTTTTGTCCGCCGTCCCTAAGTCCCAGTGCGTCCTGTACCTGGACGACCTCCTGGTACACGCACCAGACTTCCAGGGGGCCTTAGCGAACCTCCGCCGGGTACTCGAGTGCATCCGCCAGGCCGGCCTCCGCCTTAATCCCCGGAAGTGTGAGCTGCTGCGCAGGCAGGTTGCCTTCCTGGGGCATGTGGTGGGGCCGGAGGGGGTGGCCACCAACCCCAGCAAGGTGACGTCCGTCCGGGAGTGGCCTACCCCCACCTCTGTCGCCGAGCTCCGGAGTTTCATGGGCCTGGCGTCCTATTACAGGTGGTTTGTCTTAACCATCGGCAGGCCTCTCCACTGCCTCACGGAGAAGGGGCAGCGCTTCCTGTGGGACGAGTCCTGTGACGCTGCCTTCGCCCAGCTCCGCGAAGCCCTGACCCGGGCTCCTGTTCTGGCCTACCCCAATCCGGGAAATCCTTTCATCCTGGATACGGATGCCAGCAACACCGGGGTGGGAGCCGTCCTGTCTCAGGCCGGCCCGGACGGAGAGCGGGTGGTCGCCTACTACAGCCGGGCCCTCAGCCGTGCCGAGAGGAATTATTGTGTGACTTGCCGTGAGCTCCTGGCCGTCATTCAGGCAGTCCGTCACTTTCGGCCCTACCTCTACGGCACGCGGTTCCGGCTGCGGACCGACCACGCTTCCCTCACCTGGCTGATCAACTTCCAGGAGCCAGAGGGCCAGAAGTCGTGGCCACGGAGGTGCCTCCCGAGGAGCTAAGGCGCCAGCAGGCAGAGGATCCGGAAGTCGGGCCGGTGCTGCAGTGGGTGAGTAACAGGAGCCGTCCGGACTGGGCCGCCCTCGCTCCCCACCCCCGAGGCTCTGTGCGGCGTGGGACACCCTAGAAGTCCGCGACGGAGTCCTGTACAAGGGGTGGCGCGTCCTGGCTAGTGGTGAGCTGCGGTGGCAGCTGGTGGTCCCCCTGGCGCTGCGAGCCAGTGTGCTCCAGATGGTGCACGGTCAACCCGGCAACGGTCACTTCGGAGCCGCTAAGACCCTGCGGCGGCTCCAGGAGCGATTTTATTGGGGCCAGTGCCACCGGGACGTGGCTCACCACTGCCAGACTTGCGATGTGTGTCAGGCACAGAAAGGTCCCCTCGACCGACCCCGCGCACCGCTACTGCAGCACCAGGTGGGGGCACCCATGGAGCGTGTGGGAATCGATGTCCTGGGTCCTTTTCCCCGCTCGGAGTCGGGGAACCAGTTCATCCTGGTGGCAATGGACTACTTTACTAAGTGGCCCGAAGCCTATGCCCTCCCCGACCAGAGTGCAACCAGGGTGGCCAATGCCCTGCTGGAGGGGATGTTCGCCCGCCTGGGGGTCCCCGAGGAGCTCCACAGCTACCAGGGCAGGAACTTCGAGTCCCAGGTGTTTGCGGAGGTGTGCCAGCGGCTGGGAGTGCGAAAGACCCGGACCACCCCCCTTCACCCCCAAAGTGACGGGCTGGTGGAGCGGTTTAACCGCACTCTCGCCGCGCAGCTGGCCACCTTCGTGTCCGCACACCAGCGGGAATGGGATCACCACCTGCCCCTTGTCCTGTGGGCGTACCACACCGGCCGGGCTCATGTTCGGACGGGAGCTGCGCACCTCCGGGGCCCAGTAGTGGACCCCCTGCAGGACCCGACTACGCCTGGGAGCTGCAGCAGCGGCTGCGTCGGACACACGCCTTCGCCAGGACCAATCTCACCAACACTGGAGCCCAGCAGAAGCACCATTATGACCAGCACCACCGGGGACCCAGGTTCACCGTGGGGGACCGGGTGTGTGTTTACAACCCACGCCGGAAAAAGGGCCTGTCCCCCAAACTGGCTCCTGCCTGGGAGGGGCCCTGCGAGGTGCTAGAAGTGGTGGGGGCAGTCTGCTACCGGGTGCGTCTACGGCAGCCGCCGAGTGGTGGTGCTGCACCAGGACCACCTGGCCCCCTACCAAGCTCGCCGGCCCCTTCTCCCTCCGGAGGTGAGCGACACCGCGGAGGAGACCAGAGGTTCGGGGAAATCGAACGTTGCGCCTCCCGTCCAGGTAGGAGCTGGGCGACGTGGAGCGCCCCACCCTGCTCGCAGGCGGATTATGACTGTAGCCTGCTGAGACTGTTTGAGGCCGGCGGGATGGTCGGCGGGCCCTGAGGGGGGGGGGGCTGTGTAACGGGGATGGCTAGGAGCGCTTCCCCCTGCCGGTGGGTTATAGCCATCCCCGCGGGGGCTACTGGGAAGCCTGGTTCCCAGGACTTTAAACGTGTAAATAGCGTGTTTTATGTGCCGGTTGTATTTGTAATTGAGGGCGAAAATGTTGTATTGTTTGTCTTTGTTAAATAAGTTCTGTCTGTTAAAAGTTCTGTTCACTCACCGCGGGTGTGATCGCTATGGCGAGAGAGGGCTTACCGTGTGTTTCTAAGTGCCTACAGTTCTTTGCACTGCCAGTTCTGCCTTTATCAAGGCGGTCGTAAGCGCATGTACGAAATAAAGAGCATCTATTCCTGTAAATCAGTGTCGGTCTCGTGCTTGAAACCGCGCAAGAGAAGTAGCTCTCCCGTAAAACGCTACAATACTTTACCCATGTTTGTCGCACATAATGTCTGGACTCAAGACGTGTTTTAATTACGTTATTACTAAATAATCATTAACTTTACTTACGTACCCTACCGTTACATTTATTTCTGAACCGGGGTGTAAAAGGGAAAGCTCGAGCCGGGAGCTACCTTTTTAATTTTTTGGCTCGAGAGTGGTTGTGCCATTTCGAGTTTTACACAACCACTAATGACGTTGGTGAGGAAAATAAAAAACTGATTTCATACCCCTGTGTATATCTAACAAAAAGAAACAGATAGTAAAACATTCTTATGGTTACACCAACAGACTGCATTTCAGAATGATTTGTGTTTTTCATTTTAAATTTAAAATACGCGCAAGTGTAATTCATTTCTACAGCACTTTTATTTACCGGTCCCCACCATTCTAGATCTCTGACTTGATTTTGAACAATGTGATACTTCTGGCAAAGTTCGTCCTCCATGCCTCCAAAGGAAAACAAAGCCCATTTTTTCTGTTTTTAAGCGGGAACTTGTGACTAATCATCTCGGTGCTTTAAAACTAATGAAAGGGAAGGATGCAAAATCTCTACTTAGAGCTTATGAGGACCCCTAGTAAAATGAAGATTCAGCATTATAAGCCTGTTTTTATTTTTTAATTTTTACTTTATTTTTCTATTTTTGTTGCTTGCTATAATTTGTTTGTGCCTTGTATGTATGTTGAGAGGTGCTATTGTCCTGTTTTCTATGCCTTGATATTGTACATGAAAAATAATAGTAATATAAAAAAACTATTTAAGATCTCGCGTTATCAGGAGGACATCTTCGTGTATCCAATCCTGGGCTGTTTCAGGGAATTTTCAGTATTGTTCAGCACGATTGGGTAGGTCAGTCCGTGGAGCGTAGTTTGTGCAAGATGGCTGAGGTTGTAGAGCTACAGAAACTGAAGGTAGGGAAGCGCTTTACATAAAATCGAATTCCATTACAAATACATTATTTGTAAAACACAACGCAGATTACGTTAGTATTATTTAATAGATACCAGACGAATATATTCCACACAAACTTGCAAAACAGATGAGGACGGTCGAGTTCTAGTTCAGTGGTCGTGGTCGTAGTCGCAGTCGCCATAGCTTACAGCTAACTAGTTAACGCCAGTTTAATTTGGAACTTTTAAAATATACTGTGTATTTTCACGATATACATTGTATGTTAGGTTAAATTTGCATTTTAAATTCGTTCACATAGATATGTGCAGGTGACGGAGAACACTAACAATTTTGTCCGACACTGTCTTGGTTAGCCAGATAGATTGCTAAGTTAAAGCTAACACGCTATAACAGTAAGATGTTTTTGGCTGTTCTGAAAATTAACAAGTTTGTAAAATTTAAAAATGGTATAACGTGACCCTAATTCCTGTTTTTGTGTAGCAATCTGCGACTTAAAACATTTTATGCACCGGAACATTGTTTTTGTATAATTTTGCTAGGAACGCATAAATAAATATGCACCGCATTTCCATTTATTTGTGTTAAGTGCGATGCGATACCCACTTTTTCCTTCCCTGATTAACGCACCCTCTCGTCCAGCTGGCTGAGTTGAAGCAGGAGTGTGCTGCCAGAGGCCTAGAAGTAAAGGGCAACAAAGGAGACCTAATTGCGAGGTTGCAGGCATATCTCGAGGAACATGGTAAGTCGTGCACTGGTCCTTCTCGATGAATACAGCTACATTGTCTCTGACATAACTATTCTCTAAATGAACTCTATAGTGCTATTCCGATGTGCACGGAATCAAGTTTTAGGCACGTTCAATAATTGGGTGAAAGTGTTGATTCGGTCCCGGTTTATTTGTTAGTTTGGATTTCTTGCTTTCTAAAAGTTTTCAATCACAATTATACTTAATTCACTTTTTTTCTCCTTAAGGTTGTATTTTAAATTCTTATTTGTAATATGTGTTATAATATTTTCTTATTCTTTGTTCTTAAGGAGATGATGATGTGAATGAAGAAGAGGTGTTGGAAGAAGAGACGGAGGTATTTTCTCCAACGTTATATTAAGCCAAATCATTTTCTTTATCTTTATCAAGTACACTTAATTTAAATTCTTTAGTCTTAAGTACACTGACAGAAAACTGACTGGTTTTACTTGGTGTGTTGCAAGCTTGGCTTTAGACTTTGAATGGAGGGTGGGGTTAAAAGCTGTTTCCATTCCATTGATTTAGAGAGCTGTGTATGGTGATTATTTTGTACGTTGTGTTTTCGTCTAGGAATTGCCAAAAGTGGAAGAGCTCACCTCTCAGAAACCTGGACAAGAGCAGGCTGTTGCTGAGCTGTCAGTTATCAGGAATTTTGTCAAATCTTTTGTAGTTTTATTCCATATTACAGAATTATTCCTTTTCTTTGAATGAAGCCGAATTTTTAATTACTTATGACTCCGTAGTCATGGCATCTGACTTGTTCACTTAATTTAAAATACATTAAATACTCTGGCTGTCTTTGTAGAATACCGCTAGCATATATTTGTTTGTTTTCTTACTATGTTACGTTTTACCTGTTTATAGACATGGGGTTTTATTGAAGAAATGTAGATCAGTTTCCTTTCTTGAGATGACAGAAGTTCCTTTAACTACTACAAGCTGGTACTGCCAGCCGTTGACCTGGTAATCGTAACTGTAGAAAAGTTTGCTTAGGATGCTGTTTTTACGTTTAGTCTTTGTACATAAGCATGTTATCCCATGTCCATCAGTCTATCAATCAGTGAATTTAGAGAAGTGAGAAATGTTGTTTGAGGTTTGTTTGTTTATTTTAAAGGGAAGCTGAGAAGAAGGTGGTGAAAATTACTCCTCCAATCTCAGTTGATGAGGTAGATGTTTATTTCTCTCTTGCTAAAAATCTGACGGCATTTTTGAGTGTTGAATCCGTGTAATTTCTGGATGCATAAGCTAATTGTTTTGCCAGTGAAACTCGGCTGCTTCTTAGTGCTTAAACACATTGCTGATGTGGATTACAATGGGTATACAGCATGACATTTTCATTAACATACTGGGAGGAATCAGATTCGAACATCACTTAAGTTAATTTGTCGATTTGGATCAGCTTCATAGTACCAATGGTTAAATTCTTATCTGTCAGAGGCTGCAGAAGAGAGCAGAGCGTTTTAATGTGCCTGCCTCTGCTGATGCCAAGAAGGCTGTCCGTGCTGCCAGGTATGTACCCAAATCTAACAGTAGTGGGAGTCTAGTGGTTTCCATAATCAATTTTTTTTTTTTGAGGCAAGAAATCTAATTAGCTTCTGTTCTGTAGGTTTGGGTTGCCTGCTGCTTCTCCGGGTGCCTCACTCAGTAAGTGCGTTTCTAAAATGTATTAATGCTCTCACTAGGTTAATGGTTTTGAGGCATTCTTTGTAGGCATTTAATACAGTAGGGTGCTCTTAAATTGAGAAATGTTTCTCCCTGGTACCAATACAATGTTTATTTTTTTCAGCTGCTTCTGTGAACAACAAACCAGCTGTAAGTTTCGAGACATTTTCAGCATCTGAGAATTGTGTGTATCAGTCTGTCTATATGTCGATCTTTGATACATTTTTACAAGTGGTCCTGAGGATATTTCAGTGTGGTAATGCATGTCTGCATATTTAAAAGGAGATTTACATTTAGTATTGTTGGGCTTGCAGAGATTGAATGGCTGTTCCTTTCCCCCCTCCCTATTCAAGGTCAGTGTCGATGTCCTGAAAAAAAGAGCCCAGCGATTTGGAATGAACGTTTCCTCTGTCTCCAAAAAGGTAAGGTTGTCTTGGTACCGTTGTATTATGGGGGGGGCCACAAATGGTATATTTATAGCAGTTTCCTTCTAGCCAAGTAGGGCTTTGTGTAGAATGAGGCTGTGTATCTCGTTTTGGACTGACCATGCATTTAAAAAAAAAAAAAATTTTTTTAATCCAAGGTTGAAGAAGATGAAAAACTGAAGAAGAGAAAGGAGAGGTTTGGGATTCTCACCAGTGCTGCAGCTGTTGCAGATGACAGTGAGGTACAAGATTTTCCTGTCCCACAGACTGAGATGGGTGTGACTAACAGCGACATTGACTAACATGGAGGTGGTGTTGATTAGTGTAAACTGGCTGGAAAACGGGTGACAGATGACTTTAGAATTTTGGGTATTGTTTTAAAATTGAATTGGGTACCAAAAGATGCAGCACTCTCAAAGATTCTGGATGAGAACAGATCATGATAGATATGTCTATGGAGCGTGTGCTGTGGTATTAAAAATATTAACTGTTTTTTCTTTTTTACTTCTAGGCAAAGAAACGAAAGAGAGCCGAGCGTTTTGGAAATGTTTAAAAAATGCGATTGATATTTTTCTATTTTTATTTTTTACACTTTGTTTTGTATTTTAAAACGTATTACTGTTTCTCGTGGCAAAACAATACCAGAAAATTTCAGACTTGCTTTTACTCAAAGAATTAACTGTAAAACTTTGTAAATTAAAGGAAAATTCAGTTTTTCAGTAAATATGTACATTGGTATTCCTTGGCTGTCCTACAACTGCAGTACAATTGTTTTGAATAAAAATTAAACTCGCTGATTCTGGGTGAAAGGAGTGTGAAAAGGAGACGGATGAGGAAATGGGATAATTTTACCAAAAACTTTTAAAAGTTAAAATTGCATTCCAGTAAACCGTCATACAATACTGATTTATCTGTAAACTATATAATTTACTACTGTCAGATGTTCAGTGCTTATTTTAAACTTTATAGTACCTTGACACTAAGTTAAGCCGTTGTCTTTTTTCTGGTTTGGTTTTGTGATTAGATTTTCTTGCAGTTTACGATAAATCATTTGAAATTTAATGGGAAATTCTGTTGACACCATTCTTCTCCTAGAGTACTTTGAGTCTAAACTTATATTAAATGGTGTTACAAAATGTAAGTCGTAATTACTTGTGGCAGGAGACGATTCCTGCATTCCCTCACTGCCACTATAGATTGTAGTTGTGTTCCATAATTGTGGAGTAAATTTGTTGGCCCCTGAAAATTTCATGAGCTGAGCTATTAGCATTTTTTAATCCCAAATTCTTGTTTTCAGTGTTTAATATGCTAAATAAATTATCTAACTTTAAATAAAAGTTAAGTAAATATAATTTTACTGTATCTTGTTCAGAGTCTTCATATTGCCCACTGAAGTCCACATTTACCTTTTTTTTACAGTTCTGCACAAACTTGACTCTGACCCTCGGGGTGTCATATTAAAGTCATGGATCTCTTGGATTTAAATGCCAAATCTAAGTTGAAATAAGCTCTGACTTATTCATAAAACCAGGTACTTATTTTTAGCAATGCACGGTCCCATGATGTGTTTTGCACATGTGGACGCAGTCAGGTAAAATTTTATATTCTAATTCAAATCACAATTAAAACACTGCAGTTGAAGTGGAATCATTCATTAAAGTAAGATGACCTGAATTTATTTTTGTAAACTTTATGTAGTGCCGTTTTTTGTTGTTCAGGTTGTTCAGGTTTTTGTTGTGGTTCCGGCTTGCAAATGTACGGTTTTACAGGCAACACTCGTAGCTTACTGTGTCATTTAATTTCTGTAAAAAATGTATCCTTTAAAGAATTTCTCATTTGGTTACTTAAATGAACTTGACAGAGTTGCAATTAAAAAATAAATCTTGTGGGCACAATGTTTTACAATTTATAGCAGTAACAACATTAAATAGTGATCTGAACTTGACTGTGCTGATGATGTAAGACCATTTGACAAAATCGGTTTTTCCCATTTACTTTTTTTTTTTTTAGATGCAAAAACCCCTGGCTTTTAGCTATTTCTTTCGACAAGATGTCAAACGGCATGACATATTGTTTCATTGCAGTGTTGGCAAACTAATGAAATAGGTCTGGGTTCTGCACTATTGTATGGAGAACTTCCTTATTTTTGTAGAATTTACACAAATTAGTTATTTGTGTACATATAAAATGTATTGTGTATGTATTTTCCTGGGTTATTGTTTAATACAGTGCAGTGCATCAGGTCATCTCTCATGCAGGTAGCACCCTTTTGCTAAGATAAAGTTTTTATAAGCAATGTGAATTAGAAAACACCCATATTTATCCAAACAGCTATGGCATTAAAAATTTGGTAAGGAAATCAATGAACCCTTGAATCAGAAAATATCATGCAGAGTTTCATGCCGTGTTAATTTAGGAAGTAGCTTAAAAAATGAACTATATTTGGCCTACAGTTTATATTGTTTATATTAAAAAAACACTAACACTGGTTTATACCTATACATAATGTAGTAGGCCGTGAACTGAATGCATCAACCATGTACTAACCAGGGTCATTTACAGAATCAATTTAAGGATATATATATATATATATATATATATATATATATATAAGGATATTATGGAAATAAACGTTTACTGGAATGTAAGAGTGGGAGAGTGGACACCTACCTAGCTTATTTTGTATGGTTTTTCTTTTGGCTGAAGTTTAATTGAATCTATAGTGTCACATCCTTGAGAGTGAATTGCATAGCTTTTATTTATTCACTTTATCCATGTACTATGTTCTCTAAAACGTAGTTGATTAGTTTAAACCATCGCACAATATACACAAAATCGTAAGATACGTAGGTCTCACTGCGTGCTGCTTAAGTATATTCCGATTGTTCGGCGGTAGGTGTTAATATACTTTTGATAATAAATCGATTCCGGTTCACTTGAGTAACAAGATGTTTTATAATGCATGAGTATGTCCATGTGTATTTAAACATATTTTTGCCGGCTCGAAATTCATTGCATAAAGATTTTCTAGGCGATAATATTCATTATAGAAGAAGACGGAAATGGCACCCCACACGCAAGGTGGCAAACCCATTGACGCAACTTCCTCTGACGCACCAGGTTTTTTTTAAAATATTATTGTCCTCCTCAGTAATGGCGGCTTCGTTTCCTTCTCCTTCTGCACCTAACAACAAATGGTATTTTACCCGGGAACAGATCGAGAATAGCCCATCCCGTCGTGCGGGACTTGATCCCGACAAGGAACTGTCATATAGACAGCAAGCCGCCAATCTACTGCAGGACATGGGACAACGGCTCAATGTGTATCTTTTCGTCGGGGACATAGGGATAACTTGAGCTTCGAGAGGTTGAAGCCGGTTTGGCGGCATGGATAGCTACAGCTACATCGGCTGGGTTTCACCAGATCATTTGACCATGGCAAGTGATCAATGTGGATTAACGTAGCAATTATAGGGAAAATAACCATGTAGCAAAACAAAAAATGCATTTTCGGCCGAGCGTTTCACGTACTGGTGAAAGAGATACGCGGTTTCCAGTGGGGCCCGATCTTATTGCTAAAGCCGAGGGTTTGTGGGATGTGTAGGCCTCGGCCTAGAAGTTTGCTGGAGAACAAAAGCAGGAGCTAGAAAGATCAGTTTCTTAGACATAGCTATCCAATTTCCTGACGGTTTAATGCATAACGTACAAAAATCACGAATGTATTGTTATAAGGAAGGTCTAGTTTGTGGACGGTCTTCTCATTGTCATCAAGCTCTCGAGTTCTTGGTTATTTTGGAGATTAGCTGGTTTACGAAAGATAGCTAGTTAGCAGGCCGATTGTCATATGGTCACTATACCAGTAAACGTTTTTAGTCTTGGAGGTATAATTCCCATGTTTGTGGTCCTCGTTTTAAATTGTCAGTTAAACTAGTTTTAAATCTTTAATTTGTCTATACGACTGACCGATCCAGTTATTACTATAAAGTATGATCTTTGGAGCCATCAAGTGGCAGTCGCTCACATTCAGGAATTGGAGGTCGGCAACCGGTCGGTTTCTTTTGCGTTTTGTAGACTATCTTTCTGTTGCGAAACCAAAGGCTTATTTATGACCCATTGCATTAATTATCAATTAATCAAAGCTTTAATATCAATAAACGTATTCCTTTTTCTTTTTTTACAATAAAATAAATCTGAATTAATCGCCAACCATGCCTGTGTAGAATTGTGTTAGTTTTTGATTTTGCATCGGCTAAGTTTTTAAAATAATGGTTACCCTCATCTACCCTGGCTGAAGCCGACTGCTCGAGTTTTTGTCTAATATTATAGTCACAAGTAGCAATACTGCTTTTTATCCGAGATATATGCAGTGTTATTCTGCTGTGTAGACTACACCTTTGACAACCCTCATCACACGCACAGGTGAAGGAAACTGGTGCCACAATTAATGAGAGTGTATGCATACATTTTTCATGATTTTCATAAAATTAGTTTTTAGACATTCTTATTGAGCTCAAACAAAACTAAATAAATGAAACATATTATATTGATTACCTTTAGTGCCAGATGGAGTCTGCTTGGTCTTTATGCTTCGGCAAAGTATTTTAAAATTACAAGATGTTATAATCGAATAAGCTCCATAAGCTAATTTAAAAAAATAACGGTAATGCTCAAACCAGATGTTTAGGTTGCTGAGCACAGAACCTGTTGGCTAGGCCTGACTAAACAAACGGCAATTCTCCCAACATTTATGTATTTAAATCCCATTTATGTATTTAAATCAAGCAGAAGAGTTGTACTGGCTAGAGGCTTTGTCTGCTCACATCCGAAACATATTTGTGTTGGTATTCATTTTTTGTACAGAATGTATCTTTTTTTCAAGGTGGCTTTTTTTTAGTGCTTAAGAAAGAATGTTGGTGTTGTGTGAATTATTGAAAAGGGTGGAAACGCATGGTGTCAATATTTATGCATTGGTATTTGTGTGTGTTTGTTGAACTTAGCATGTGAGTTCTCCTCTTTTGTTGCCATTTGATACCTTAACCTCAGCTCTCTAGGTCCCAGCTAACTATAAACACTGCCATTGTGTATATGCATCGTTTCTACATGATCCAGTCCTTCACCCGCTTTCACAGAAATGTAAGTACTCCAGCTGCCCTTTTTTAAGATACATTTTGCTTGGTGTGGCGGTTAAGTTCTTCAGGATGCTTATTTGTGCGTTGACTGTACAGTGGTTTAGATTTCAGCTGGCAAGCTGGATAGATTAGTACTTTCTTTATCCCCATGAGGAAATTGCGAAGCTATTTAATGGATCTGGTAAAAAGATGGCCATTGTAGTGGGTCATATATGCCGGTAAATGCCTCAGAACTGGGGAAATAAAAATTTATTTTCCCCCATAAGTTAAAGGGAATGTGTGTGTGTGTATGTATGTATATATATATATATATATATATATATATCACACACACATATACATACGTACGTACACACGTTTGGAACGTTTGCTTTTTTTTTGTCCTTATAAAATTTATACAAAAATACTAAGTTTTGGTTATGTGTAATATGGTGTGATTGGTGACATAGCATGTGCTTTGTAAGTGGGAAAGGTGCTTAGGTGTTATTTGGTCTCTAAGATGTACAAAGTACATGTATACCTGATGTAAAATAATGTAATTTTACATAGACTACTACAGATTATTACTCTGTGTTTAATTTGTCGGCAGAATTCCCATTCTTTAAGTGTAAACTTGTATAAAGCTTGTAGTTTAGTACTGCCACCAAAAACAAATGTGATCAACATTTTGTTGGACTCTTTACATCACATGATCGGTCTAGAGATGAGTCTAGTCTGATTTCCCTCTATGCCTTTCTCAGGTGATTGCCCCGGCCACTTTGTTCCTGGCTGCGAAGGTTGAGGAGCAGCCTCGTAAGCTGGAGCACGTGATCAAGGTGACCCACGCTTGCCTCAATCCTCAGGACCCCTCCCCAGACAGCAGGAGTGATGTAAGTACTGTAGAAAAGGTCTGCATGTCTGCTACCCGTGGCTCCTGCTTGCCTTGACCTTTCTGGAATTAGTTTCACACCTTCTAGAAATACCAAAGTTAGGCACAACTGATCAATTATATTAGTTTTCAGGATGTGCAGTTTTCCTTGTTTGTTGTGCAAGAGCTGTATGCTGCGATTCTCAAGATTATACCAGCTGTATGACATTAATAGACATTTTTTTTCTTACAAAAAAGTTGATCCTGTTTTCAGACTTGTGTTCATAACTTTTTTTGTTGAAAGGCATTTAACCGGCTCAGTTTTGACAAGGTAGAAGTTAGACTTTTTTTGTTTAATTGGCTGCTTTTATTTTATTATGCTCAGAATTAAATTGTGTAATTAATTACGTGTTTTTTAATTTTAATTTAATAATAATTTAAAAACTATGCCATTATCTGTACAATTTAATTGAGGTCTACTAACAAAGAACATATAATGCCATGAAAATTGGTATTTATGGGCTATTGCATTATTGGGCTCTTGGAATTAAGTCTTTTTTAGATGCAAGTCCAATAATATAAATTTTTGCTTTTTAAATGTGTGCATAAAATGTACAGACATTTCAAGTTATTTCAAAATAATAAAAAAATGTTTTTAAAAATTGTGTGTGATGTTTCCAAACAGTTTTCAACAAAATTACCTAACTTTTTGTTTATTTGCCGATGTTATTGCCAAAAGCAAAGTCTAATGTGAGATCCACAGCCTGCCACGTATGGGGTCTAGCAGTGGTTTTATCTTTAAATGAAAGGTGTCATATCATCAAATGGTTTCATGATATCAAATGGAATCCTAACTTTAATTGCTTTTCATGCTGGGTATTAGTCAATCTCAAGTCTACTTCTACCGTTGCCAGCTTCATGGAGTCTTGATTACTACAATTTGCCAATACGGAGAGTATTTTGGTTAACAAATTCTTAGATAATTGCAGATGGCTATAGCTACGTTGGTTGAAAACCAATCAATTTTTTACAAACTACTACTCTTATATCAATGGGAGATGCTACTTTTAAAGGGGTGTACAATTCAAGTTCATTCTTCTTCACTAGGCTTTACCCTTTATCGTACCTTACCAAATACCCTTCTTACCTAGTGCCCTTAGTGGTGTGTGTTTGTTCCTTGGCTAAGAACGGCTTGCAAGAGTATTTGTTGGCATTTCGCCGCTTTCAGAGCGTTTAGGGATTGTTTTGTGAATCCTTCTGCTAACCTATCATTTTAGAACAATTTAAATCTCAGGTCTTTCTTTACACTTCCAAAAAATTTTGGATAGCAGAATTAAATTACTTTAAGATGCATTTAAAATCTGGTTTGGGGACTGAGTTAGGGCTGAGTTAGTGTGGGAAGCTTGGAGATAGTGATTTGGCTCTGGCTTTAGACCTACAATGGAAGAGGGTGAGAAAGAACAAGTGAGAGGAAAGATTTTCTCTTAGTAAGTAACCTCCCTGTCCTCTCAACCTCAGGCTTACCTGCAGCAAGCCCAAGACCTGGTCATTCTGGAGAGCATTATCCTCCAGACCCTGGGTAAGTTGGGAAGGAGGACTAGAAAGACATGCTTGCAGATGTTAAGTCTTTGCTCTGGTCTTTACACAGAAAGAGAGAGAGAAAGAAGGCAGCACAGTGGAAGGTTCTGGTCTTGTCTGCTCCAACAAGCATTTTGATGATAGTTCCAGGCTTGTTTGTTTTTTGTTTTTTCCCCCCCTCCAAAGTTTCCTCCATTGGTACTCATCCATATCAATATTACCATTCAGCCCTGTTAACTTTTCACATTTTCTCTACTTATAGATACATTTCAAAGCCATCCATGTGAATGCTGATACCTTGGTGTAGGTTGTAATGGAGGCTGTTTCTTATCTTTTTCCATCCGTTTCAGCCAACAGTATTGTGGAAGAATTGACATTGTTTTCTTTTAGCAGGCAAATTACCGACGCAGAATCGTATTTAGTGTAGAATGCCACAATACCCCCCCCCCAATCACCATGGGGGAACCATTTACCATTTCCCTTAAATTTAGTTTGATGAGAGGCAACAGTGGTGCAACTTATATACACAATAGCGGAGTTATAGCCTTCATGACTAGTGGATAGCCATGTAATTGAACTTCCAACTACCTCGTCATTAACTGCATCAGGTATCTTAAGAATGGAATGACTAATAAAACCTTATTGCCGAACTCAGATCAGCATGTCTGTGGTCTTGACTCATCCATTTGCTTTTTTATTGGTTTTTTAGGTTTTTAAGATTTCTCCACTGCTGCATTGTTCCTAGTCCACAATATACTGTGAAAAGCCGGTTGAGCTGAGTTGCAGATCATTGACCGTCTCTTGCTCTCCAATTCAGGCTAATTGGTGTGATGAGGCTTTTCAATGATGGGAAATAATGTGGCTAATGGGTGTCTTTCTGTTTGCCTTGCTCCTTCCTTTTCACAGCCTTTGAAATCACCATTGACCATCCACACACACAAGTAGTCAAGTGCACTCAGCTTGTCAGAGGTAAGTGTTGACAGATGTAGAACAATGAAACAATTTAGTTGTCAAACGAATTCACATTTATTGTAAATCCACCATTTTTGAGTGTTTCAGGTTTTCACCTTGATCGTTCTCTTGTTTGTTTGTTGTTGTTCTAGCGAGTAAGGACTTGGCTCAGACATCATATTTCATGGCTACCAACAGGTGTGTGTTGACTCTTCACTGTAAGGCGAAGGACAGGGCATATCAGTGGAATACAAAGGCTTGTCTGTAATCTTTCCCTCTGTATGGCCGCTGACATGAGTCTCTGTCTTCCTGGCCCTATTTGCCTCGTTGGCGGTACTTCTGAACCCACGCCCCTGAGCAGCCTGCACCTGACCACCTTCTGCCTGCAGTACAGCCCCCCAATTGTGGCATGTGTGTGCATCCACCTGGCTTGCAAGTGGTCCAACTGGGAGATCCCCGTCTCCACAGACAGCAAGCACTGGTGGGAATATGTGGACCCCACTGTCACCCTTGAACTCCTGGATGGTATGTGTGTTTTCTACATATGTTGCCTACTGTCTGTGCTGAGCTGTGTAGTTGGCCACACCCGTGCTGAGTGACAAACTGTTTAAATGAAATGGTTTAGGCTTGGCAGCTGGTGGTAGGCACGGTGCTGTGGTTTTGGCATCGGACCAAAAAGATAGCCAGTTCAAGTCCCAGCACAGCTGTTATGCCCTTGGGCAGGGTATCTAACAGGTTCCGAATTGTGTCAATGAAAATATCTATCTGTACAAATGTAAAATTATCAGCTATGTACGTTTTTCTTGGTTATAACATCTTCTAACCTACTAAATAATAATATTAATAATAATAAATAATAAAGTCTTTCTCAACCCTGGATCTGGGGGGCCACTTGTGACTTGTTTCAATTTTTTTTATTTATTAAACAACACTCGAGTTGTTGGTACCTGTTCTGGGCTTTTAATAAACAAATGATTATGCATGAAATTATTTGATAAAAATAGTCTTAACTAATTTCAGTACAAACAAAATGCAAACTCCGTTTAATTAGTAGAAATGCATTACTAATAATGTTGCCAAGGATTTAAGTCACGTCATTCCTGAAATAATTAGTCCCCTCTTCTTAGCCTAGTTAATTTTTCATACCAGGATTTTACACATCGTCATATATACCCAGACTGGATTTCTATTCATAGTCAGATTTTGTTTGACCTGGTGAGCACACGTTGTTTATGATAAGGAGGGGCTTTCCAATTCATTCCACAGAGCTCACTCATGAGTTCCTGCAGATCTTGGAGAAGACACCCAGTCGCTTGAAACGTATTCGCAACTGGAAGGTATGGTTGCAAGTTCAGTAGATCTAACCGGTTTGGTTAACTTCACTAGTTTTTGCATGTAGTTTCATATCACTGTCTCAGAAACAACGGGCTTTGTTACCAAACGATGAAAAGGTTTATGCCTGTTGTCACAGGCTCCTGGTCAGACAGTGAAGAAGTCAAAGGTCCAGGAAGAAGACGACCAGACAGAAGCAATGATGAGCATGATCTCCATGGCATCATCTGAAAGCACGCTGGCTGGTCTGATGAGCCTGTCTGCTCCCCCTTCCGCCTCTTCCTCCTCATCCCTCACTGCCACCTCCCTAGAGGAGAAGGACCGCAGCGGAGCTACAGGTTCCCAGCACTGGCCTTCCAGCGGTAAGAACCACAGCGGTCCCGAGCTTAGTGGCCTACAGCCGGGTCTGCACGTGCCGGCCAAGGTGTCTCTCAGTGAGTACCGTGCCAAGCACGCCGAGGTGTTGGCTGCACAGAAGCGCAAACTGGAGAACATGGAGGCTAGCGTGAAGCGGGACTATGCCTCCGCGGCCCAGGCCCTCATTGGCCAGCAGAGAAAGGAGAAGCACCAGCAGCAGTCTGGTTTGAACAACCCAGGTGCTACAGTCTCCAATGTCAATAGCCCCTCTCCCATCATCCTCAAAATCCCCCTTGAAAAGGAGCGGTTGAAGATGCGGCTCCCGCTAGGAGCAGGAGGAGGACACGGCGGGAGTGGGAGTGGAGGGGGAAGTAACAGGGCGATGGATGACTTCAAAGTGCGGATCCGTGTTCCAGAGCGGCGCGGGGGTCCACCAGAGGAGGGCAAAAGCAGCAGGGACAAGCACAGGGACCGGTCCAACCACCACCACCACCATCACCACCACCACTCCTCTGCCAGTAGTGGCGGCTCCTCTTCCTCCTCCTCACATAAGCACTCAGGCAGTGGGGGAGGCCTGCAGGGGAGCAGCAAAAAAACATCAGGGGACTCCAGAACAAGCTTGTCTTCCTCCTCTTCCCGGAAAAGACCTCACTCTATGGAGCCCTCCCCAGCCTCTCATTCATCTAAACCAAGTAAGTCGTCTAGGACCTCTTATCAGCTGCCCTCTTTGCCAGCATCAGCTGGCCTCTCCCTGGGCCTTGGCCCTGATGGTCTGCCCCATCACCAGGGATCCTACTCTCACTCCAAAGTGGACAAAGCTGATACAAACGGCCACGGCGTGGGTGGGGGTAGCCAGTCCAATGAATATCAAGACACTTTTGAGATGTTAAACTCGCTGTTGAGTGCCCAGGGGGTACAACCTTCCCAGCCCTCCATGTTTGACTACCGGCCTCAATATGGGGAGTACCGGTATCCCAGCGGGCCACGGGGGGGTGGCACCCGCCCCCCTCCCCTCCCTGCGGAACCGCCGCCTCCACTGCCTCCCCTCCCAAAGTGAAGGCATCCAGTGGCTCTGGAAGCCAACTGGGTTACAGAGTCCAACTTTTTCTTTGAGATCATGTTTTGTCATTCTCAGCACAGCACAGTAATGTACTACTAATTTCCTCAGTAAAAGTCACCAGATTTATTCCAGTATTTTTTTTTTCCGGCAACTGTCTCATATACAGGGCAATAATGATTACGGCTTGAGGAATAGAATAAAATAATTCAATTGTTTTAAAAGTGTAAATACGAAAATTTGATGTCATTCATTCTGAGTCGTTTCATAAGATGTTTGTATTAATTTAATAGAGAACCAGTACATTTGATATTGCTGGTTTGAATTAAAACAAAAAAGCTAGAAAATTGTATAAATACGTTGAATGCATTGGGGATATTTTAACCTGTATTTGTTCTGTAAAACATTTATTTGTATAATTCTGCTAACATTGTTTAAATAGGCGTCAAATGGGTTAAAAATGTATTAAAAGAATTGTATTTATTTGAATCTTTTAAAGGATATGTAGCTATTACTTTTCAAGAAAGAAAAAAAAAAAAACCTGGTTTTTATCCCAGTTTTTCCATACCTATTCCCCAGCATCTGTGTATGCCTTAGGATAGTTAGGCATATTACCAGAATTGCATCCTTGGAACTCAAATTCGAAATAGTTATAGATATCTAACCTAAACTAGATTCTTTTTTGAATGATTTTACTTTTTTTGTTTTTGTTTTGTAAATATTTGTTTAAAGAAGTATTGCAGTTGTTCATGTTTTATATTATGTACATGTGAAAAATGGTGTAAAAAAAGAAGTATTTTTACATTTTGTTAACAAAATCATTGTAAATTTTAAAAAAGAAATGTGTATTTTAGTTTTTAGATTTCCAATGTGATGCAGTCATTGTTTTAAATGGTTGTAAAATGCTATAATGACACTCGAACAGAATTCTACATATCTACTTTTTCACATGCAAACCATACCAGTATCGTTGTATAAGCATTATGAGCTTATTTTCTGTTATTGAAACTAAAGTGATAAACCTTTATTTCGCTAGTAATTATTTACATCCATGTGTCTTGTTGAAGTCAAATGTGCAGATTAAGCTAGGAAGGCAAATCTGCTTTCTAGTATGTTTGACAGAGGTGGCTAAATTCAAGTGGCAGATTGTTGGTTAAAATCACTTTTTGCGGTGTCTCTGTTTGCGTATAGAGCTTGATACAGGTGACTGTGTTGTGGGGCCCTCAGCAGTTTGATCTGTTTGAGGACCTATAACACAACCCAGAAAGGGTATGGAGTCATTTCTAGGGCATCAGTGTTGGGCTGCGTTTGTATTAGAGGGTCCATTTTACTCACTTTTCTTGCTGTTATCCCATTCAGAAAATATGAAGATGACAGGACCCGTGTAATTCTCATGCCCTAGAATGCTTCCCTTTGAGTGAGTTTCCTCCCCCCACCCCCCATACCACTAAATTAAATTATTAGTTTAAGATTCTAAAGTTTTGCTCTGATTTCTATGTAATGAAACGGTCAGTCTTAAATGCCCAGGTGGCTCTTATGTTGTTCTTAATCCACGGATCAAGCATAATCAGGAATTATTTATGATTTTATAGCCTAATTAATGTAATATGACTATTTATAACAATGTTTTGAAGTTCATCAGATTGTGTGTTTAAGTCAGTTATGTAGATGACCTTTCACTATAAATTTTATGCTATATTTTTACATTAACTGAATATATTGGTTCTTTTTATGTTAACGCCAAAGTAATATATTTTTTTTTCTCCATGTGCTGATTATCATTTAACTATTTCATTACATCACAATTTTTACCATCAGTCCTGGTTTTATGGGATTTCATATTGGGCACAGTTTACACATACTGAAATTCTGTTATATATTTTGTTTTCCACTTCAATAGATTGTGTTCATATAGTGAAGTGATCTGGAATGGTATTGTGTTGGATGACTCCAGTTTAACCTGCCCCCACGTCTTTAGTACAAGAATTTTATGCACATTTCACCTGTCATGTTGAACGAGCTGGTAAACTACGTTGGATCTCTTTCTGGAGGTAAGTTTGGGTGTATTTATGGATGTACCTTTTGTGAGTTAGGACTATGACACCATCTCATTCTCCATTTTCAGTCATATTTCCTGTTCTTAGAGGGTGTTCTCTTTCCAGTGAGCTTTACCATAGGTCATGGATGTGATTGCTGTTTAAACAACCTGACACTAAAACACATTGTTTGAATTGAATAACATAGGCAGACTCTGTGGGCATGTGCTAGCTCAGAAAGAAGGCTGTCATTTTGAAAATGAACAAAGAGGGTTGGGGGGATTCTATTGGATAATTTTGTTTCAAATTATGCATATCTTTTTCACATTTTATGTGATATCAGCCACACTGACACAAGATTGATTCTGGTGTGATTTAGAGTGTAGAGAATATTACTGTTTTCACTGGATATAAAGGTAGGTAATTTTCTCTCCATAATTTTGTCTTGCAGTTTGTTTTGTAGTTTAATTTGGAGAGGAATATTTGTATAATGTACATACATTTTTGTATGTTTTTCGTTGTACAAGATGAACTCAGGTTTGGAATTGTTTTGGGGGAATTCTTGTGAAAACTTAAGCTTACGGCTTATTGGTTTTTTTTTCGTGTTTGTGAACACCTTTCCTTTTTTAAATGTGTGATTTACTCCCACATAAATAAATGTTTTTAAAGTAAAACGATTTTTTTGGTTTGTTTCATGTTACATATTGCTACCATTTTGTACTGGAATGAGAATGTGCAACATGGAATCGTGTCACTTTATCATTTAAGCTATATTTATATGACTCTAGAGAGAGGTTTGATTATTGGCTGTAATATAGCCTAGAGGCCTGCTTGTTTAGTTAAGTTTTTATTTTTTTTGCAGACTCCCCAGCTAAAATATAGAAATATGCATTAAAAAATCAATCAATTTATGCGTAATTCTGTACGTACTTTGTTGTGGTATCTTCCACGTAAACCATTGGCTTTGAATAAACTATAACTATAGGTCCTGGAAGCACCGAGACCACAGGCGTGGCGGGTTATGCCACGCGATGTCATTCGTTTGACAAAGGTGCGCAGAATTGTAGACTTCTATTCAATTAAGCAGGCATGCTTTATGTGTGTTGAGTTACCGAAGCATGTTTCATATGTTATGTTTTTAATTTTAATAGTTATCCATAATTTAATTGTTAACGATGCCAAAGTGGATCTCAATAGAGTACATCGATTATTATAAAAAGTATTGTCTTCAGTATTCCTTTATTTTGGCTTTACCTGGCGCGTTACACATATAAATGTAGTTCAAAAGGTCAACTTGTTTAAGTAATGTATTTAACTATTCTAGATTATGGCATGGGCAAAAACATTTGCGACGATTTGCCTAAACCAGTTTTATTATGCACAGCAATATTTAGTGAAGCTAAAGTGACAATTGCAACCATGTTGAACAATTGTGTAATTTTATTGTATTGTGTTTTTATTTTTTAGATTGAACAAAAAGTTCAAAATTACTTTAAAATTACGATGTTATTTTGCGATTGTTTTAGTTTGATTGGGTGAATGAAATCTTTAGAAAAGTTGCTTGACAAACAGTTTTAATGACCTATGATGTGTTTCATAATCTTATTTTCACCAATCACGGCCTAAGGTGGGAGGGTCTTTCTGCTATAGAGACAGGTCCGAGACGGACCAGAAGGACCGTAAAGTACGTACGAAGAAAACGGCACAGGTACGGCGTCTTTTAACGTATTACATTGTCATTGAGTTGTTGGGTTTTTTGCTGTTATTTTACATTCAGTGATAATTATACGATGAACTATTGGAATAAAAAATGAATGGAGGGGATTATGAGATGTTATCAACAACTAAAAATGATTTATTGGTTATAGTCTGTGGTAGCTAGATAGCCAAAAGATGGCTGACGTTAGGAGGAGGAAGCGGGTTGCTGCGCCAAATATGGCGCGTGAAAGCAATCCGGCAAGAAAGCAAATTGTATAACTAGATTGCGATTAAAATAGTAACGTCAGACGTTTAAGATCATTGTTCCTGTTTAAAAAGAAAGTATTCCCTGTTGTTCGGCATATAGCCTTTCGTACTTTTTACAGTTGGGTAACTAGAAGATGCTCTGCCTGAATGGTTTTCTGGAACTCCACTTCAAAAGACGGGTCTAGCAATTAGGCGTCACTTAGAAAGTAGGCACGAAGCAGCGTTTTCCCGGTTGATTTCGAATTTAAATCTTATGTATACAAATTTAGCCAATTTCTGGGATTGCTTTTTTTCGAGAATCCCAATATGGCCGACGCGAGAAATTTTGGGGGGATTTTGTGGGCAACAGTCACGCTGCTGCGTGCGACCATCACAATAGTAATGCCTGACCAACTTTACACACTGACAAAAAAGAGACAACCGTATGTAACGTTTAACCTTCGAGCTGACATTCCTTGCTGTTTAAAACAAACTACCCTTTTAAACGACCCCAATTTATTATCCTGTATTATACAAATTTTAAAATTAACTTGTAATCATTGTTTTCATAAACATTTTATTACAGCAACAATCTTTAAGATATAGCAGAAGGAGGAGGAAAAACACAATTTTACGTGTTTTGCATGTTTTTCTGTGCTCATGCTATTGTAAAATGGTTATAATTTAACATTGATAGCATTGCATAGAGCAAAGCCATATTCTTCCCAAACCATTAATTTTATTCCATAAAGGGGTCACATTTATTCACATCTCTATAGCAATAATTTTGTAAATGCTTTTCTGGTTCAGATTACACAGACAAGAAGTTAACACTTATGAAGGGAGGGTTTTGATAATTTGGATTTTATTTGTGTGTTTTTTTTCTCAAATTTAAAATTGTGAAACTGGATTGAAACCTGGTTTGTAAATTACGTAGATATGAATTGGTGAGAACCCCTGGCTTTAAGTGCATTTATATAAATACTTCCACAGACAGTCAACCCATTTGTTTTGCTCAACGTTGAAAGCAGTAGAAGTATACTGGATTTATATTTTACATACTATGGCATCTATTGAGTCATGACGGTCACATTGGGAACTTGGATGCTATTTCTTCCAGCAGACTTTGTAATGAACAGAATCCGCATCCACGTTTTGCCATCAAGCAGGGGCCGTGTGGCTCCGGTTGCCCACGCTCAGGAACCCCAGAACTGTTCTTTCACCCAGCGTCCCTGCTCGCAGCCACGTCTGGAGGGCCTGGAGTTTTGCATCAAACATGTGCTGGAGGACAAGAATGCCCCGTATAGACAGTGCAGCTATGTCTCTAATAAGAACGGCAAGCGTTGCCCCAATGCTGCCCCGAAGCCTGAAAAGAAAGATGGGTGAGTGCTCTGAAACTTGAGATTTCAGTATTCTAATGTAGCGTCTATAAATGCTTGTTGATAGTTTTGTTATAGCTGTATAGACCTGAGCACCAATTAAAAATGAGTGAGGGGTAAAATTAATCATTGATTTATGCTGCTGTTCTTCTCTATCAATCGGGCAGGTTTTATTTCCTCCCACACACTTGATTTCAGTAGTTATTGTTTTAAAGTCTTTCAGCTATTGCCCTCCAGGGCCTTGTGCTGCACCATAGGTTTCACACAGGTATGTGTTTGTCCTTTTCTTGTGTTTCAGAGTGACATTCTGTGCTGAACATGCACGCCGAAACGCCTTGGCCATGCAGGCTCAAATGAGGAAGGTTTCCTCAGGTCCTTCTCCTGAGGTCCTCCTGTCCCAGCTGAGTGGATACAGCCGCCCCGAGACTGGAGTCCATAGCCAGGACGGTGGTCGCAGCGAGGCTAGCCGTGTACTTGGTAAAGAAAGAATATTGGTACTTAGTATTGCAGGCTTTACTGTATCGCATTCGATTAATTTATTCTTTGCTGTGAAGTTAATTGGGATATTCTACGTATTTTTCCCCTCTGTTGTATTGTTTGAAAATATTTAACGTTTAAAGTAATCATTGCGTTCCTATCCCATTTAATTTTTAAAGCGATGCATATTACAAGTTATTCATACTTTTTGTTTTGCTTTACTCTAATTGAGCAGTGGAATTACTTCCTGATTGTGCTTCATTCCCAGATGAGGATAGCTGGAGTGAAGAAGAGCAGGAACCCGTGGTGCTGGATCAGACCTGGAGAGGAGATCCTGACAGTGAAGCTGATAGTGTCGACAGCGATCACGAGGACCCTCTCAAGTAAGAAACACTGTTGGCCTTAATTGGTGAAAAGATCAGTCCCAACTATTTGTGCTCTCAGATTGTTGGGGGGTATATTCTATGTTTTTTATAGTGCAAGATATTTTTTCATATTTGCCATTGCTGGTATGCTTACTGACTAGGGCACTGTATTATATTTTATTAAGAGATGGCTGCCTTCAGATTTTAACACAGAAATAAGTAATTAAGTACCTGCTTCTCTGGGAAGCTGCTCAAGTATTCCCTTATTCCTAATAGGGAATAGAATTTGGATTATACATAGTTTCTCTAGAATGCAACCCTTACATCATTTCCAACAGTGTCAGTAATGATTGTTGGAGTGGTCGAAGTTGTTTGGTGGTGCTTTGTGACGGGGCTCATCAGTGTAATGTGTGTTTGCAGGCATGCAGGTGTCTACACTGCAGAAGAAGTTGCACTTATCACCCGAGAAAAGCTAATCCGTCTGCAATCGCTGTACATTGACCAGTTCAAGCGCCTGCAGCATCTGCTGAAGGAGAAGAAGCGGCGCTATCTACACAGCCGCAAGGTGGAGCATGAGACCATAGGTAAACCCAGCCTGCTTGTTCATAGACAGCTATGCTGTGCTCAGTAGGATCAGGGTATATTTATCCACTGATTTCATCCTTCCCCAGTATTCACAACAGTATTATGAGTAGCTCAATATGGTCACCTTTTGTAATGAAATTTACTTACACGATGTGTGTGTGTGTGTGTGTGTATATATATACAGTGCCTTGCAAAAGTATTCACCCCCCTTGGCATTTTTCGTGTTTTGTTGCCTTACAACCTGGAAT
>JAOVYW010000033.1:146293-170908 GCA_025775045.1 Hiodon tergisus
GTCAGTATAAAGCCAGACCCACGCCCATTAAACAGGTCAGCATAAAGCCAGACCCACGCCCATTAAACAGGTCAGTACAAAGCCAGACCCACGCCCATTAAACAGGTCAGTACAAAGCTAGATCCACACCCATTAAACAGGTCAGCATAAAGCCAGACCCACGCCCATTAAACAGGTCAGTATAAAGCCAGACCCATGCCCATTAAACAGGTCAGTATAAAGCCTCCAGACACACCATAGCCTTGCCAGCTTCACAGCTTGCATTTGCCTCCATGCTGTCTACCCACTGGGGCTGGAGTGTGACAGAGAGTGCTGGTACTAACAAGATCCATGTGTCTGCCCTTGTCTGTCCGCTGGCTTGCCAGAGCATTCTCTGGAAGCGGAGTGGGAGCTCGCTGAACAAGGAGTGGAAGAAGAAGTTTGTCACGCTGTCCAACAACGGCGTGCTGTCCTACCACTCGAGTTCCAATGTGAGTCTAGGTCAACAATATACTGTCATATATTTATGATTCTAGTTTCGAAGGTCTCATCCAAAAAGCATGGCTTAAATGTACTTGTTATACAAGTGAACTTCTACACGTTAAAACAAAGTGTAACCTGTTCTTGGTGTCCAAAGTTCTTTGGTTATACATGTGTCTCTATAGAGATGTGCAGACAGTTCACAAATGTGCTGATAACTTCCGATTTCATAACGTTGTGACAGAGCTGTGGTTTTTTTTCATGTGCATACAAACAAGCAGTCAGCTTTCATCTTATTGCGTTTGTTTTGCAGTTTAACTGAAAGTATACCGTAGCAATGTGGAAGAATGTTAGGAGGTAACTTCTGACCTCTGACATTGCAGGACTACACGCAGAATGTTCATGGAAAGGAGATTGACTTGTTGCGAGTGACGGTGAAGGTGCCAGGGAAGCGGCCACCTCGTGCCGTCACTTCTTGTGGCCCTTCACCAGGTCTCAATGGAATGGTCAAGGATGTTCCAGGCACCGAGGGCCCTAGTGCATGTAAGCTGCCTGTCCTCGGACCTGAGATAGCTGTGACTTTCAAACAGGAACGGAGGGTGGCCCAGTCACCCAAGTGCGGACTGAGGCCTGTGAGCTGGAGTTTGTCATTAGTCGTTTGTGGTCGGGAGAGCGCGGCAGTGGCTTACATTTGCTAGAGCTCCATCCAGCAGGGTTTCTCTCAGCCCTTCGCTAACCAGGGTCCCTTCTTGGCTTTCTGGGTGCCTGCAGGCTGGCAGTGCCATTGAGAGGGACATGCCTCTCCTCCAGTTAGCACTAATTCACCCACAAGAGATGGGTGGCTTAAAGGCGACTAAAACGAGTAATTCCAATTTTAATACAAAACTGCTTCACTTATTCAAAAAAAAAACTCTCCTAAGCTCCCCTATCTGTCCCCCTCTTGGCATAGAATTATTGTGAGTCTCAGTTTAGCTGAACAGCGTTCTCTCTGTGACCTCTCGTCTGCCATTGTGCCAAATTATTTCTGTGAAGCTCCTTCCTTCCCCGCTGTCCTCCTGCCTGTGGATGAGCAAGACAGGGGTGGGGTGTCACCCCGGGGGATTCAGCGCTGTCCATCTTCACTGGCCAGTAAGGCACAAAGTGTGGGTATGTCAACATTTTTTTTAGCAATAACTTAAAACCTTCTCATGTCTACTTGTATTTCATATGTAGGAAAAAGTTTTGTGTGCAAATCTAAAATATCCCTAGTAGAGATTTTTTATTTAATGAAAAAAGTCTGCACACTACTCTGATGCTCCCAATTCATTGCAAGTGTCAGAAGACCAGAAACAGACAAGGTTTTGTTTCCAAAACATGTGCAGACCATTTTATTTTGATACGTAGATCAATGGTCTTCCAGGTTTTTCTGTGTTTTTACCGCCATACAGTGCTTGTATTGAGCAGCTTTGTGGAAATAACTGTGGCTTATGATACTGTATATGTTGACTGCAGGATACACATACCTAGGTGTGTCTCTGTTTCTCGGTCAGACTCTGCCATTGAGGGTGTGGCCCCCCTTCCTACCACAAAAGACAGTGCCCCACCCTCCCCGATGATTGACAGAAAGAAGCACCGGAGGAAGAAGAGCATGAACCAGAAGGGAGACGCGGCCATCGGGCAGGCAGAGGGTAAGCATCCTGGTACTGCATCAGGAAGAGTGGGAATATTTTGGGTTACCAAAGACCAGGAGCAGATGAAGGATCTAGGGATGTTTTCTGTTGGATACTGAGAAAAAGGGTGATCATTAACAACGGTGAGCCTTTTAATTGCAAGAATTAGTAACATTAATAATTATATTATATATGTTAATATTAAAAGGTTTGCCATAAGACAATGTCTGTACCTACAGATCCATACTGTAATTCTGGGCACAGAACTTTAAGATATTCTACCATTTAGGGAGACACGCGCTGATTTCCCATCTAATACCAATGGCAGTGGGCACATGTGGCTGTTTTGCCAACAACAGCAGAGCCAAAAGCTGAGCTCAAGCTTGAGCTTCTTATGTCCTGACCCCAGTGATTCTTTCTGTTTAAACTGGCTTCTTTGGCACACTTTTGGTGCTCAAGGACTGCAAAGACAAGGATCAGCAGCCCTCCCACTGTCCGCTTTGAACGTTCTCTTTCTTCAATGACTTCTGTCTCTCTTTCTCTTCCTCTCTTCCCATCTGCCTCCCTGGGATAATCGCTAATCTCTTGCTCTGCAGCCAAGCGCAAAATGTGGAAATTAAAAAGCTTTGGTAGCTTGAGAAACATTTACAAGACAGGTAACAAAGGAACAGGGAAGGGGAAACATGCCTCTGATTCATCGTGCATCTTTGTCCATCTACACCTATCATAGTTCAACTTTAATGGCCTGCATCATGCTGTGATTTGCGCTGCTTATGTTGCATTTGTCTATAACTTCTTTTTTGGCCTGTCCCACACTCATGTGCCTATCATAGCCTGCTCATTTGTCCTTCTATGTGTATTTGCCTATGTAAGATACACATGTAGAAAACGTGACATGAAGATTGTTAACGAGAACTGTGCGTGTGTTGTGTGTATGTTTGTTTGTTTGAATTGAACTGATAATAATAAATATTTAAATCTTCAAATCTGGAATGATAATCCAAGCATATAACGTGCCTGGAATTCTTGCTCAGAAATTGATTGTTGTCTTTCCATCTTTGCAGAGGAGGAAAATTCCGACTTCATAATTGTGTCAAACTCAGGGCAAACCTGGCACTTTGAAGCGCAGAGCATGGAAGATCGGGACGCCTGGGTCCAGGCTATCGAAAGTCAGATTCTTGCCAGCCTGCAGTCCTGCGAGAGCAGCAGAAACAAGGCAAGTGTTAAGCTACGTTGGGCCACTAATGGGAAAATGTAGGTTTCGCTTGAAGAAAGAAACTACATAATAAAGTAATATTTCTCTGTGCCTGTGCATGTGTTCCACAGGCACGTAGGAGCAGCCAAAGTGAGGCGGTGGCAATACAGGCTATTCGTAATGCCAAGGGCAATGGACTTTGTGTGGATTGTGGAGCGCAGAGTGAGTGAATTTTGCTTATCCTTCTCTTTCCTCCCTTCCTGTTAGATTAAGCAGCGGTTTAATTTCCCCGGTCCCAGTGTGTGCTAATGCCTGTCCCAGTGATCTGACTTCAGGTCTGTGTCGGGTTTCCCACAGACCCAACGTGGGCCAGTCTCAACCTGGGGGCGCTGATATGCATCGAGTGCTCAGGAATCCACCGGAACCTGGGGACACACCTTTCACGAGTGCGCTCGCTGGACCTGGATGACTGGCCGCGCGAGCTGACTCTGGTTCTGAGTGCCATCGGCAACCACATGGCCAACAGCATCTGGGAGACCCGCACCCATGGGCGTCACAAGCCCACACCTGACTCCACTAGGTGAGGGTGAGCCCCATGGGGGCATCTTGTACCGAGATGGTTGCTCCGTGCTGGGTTACCATTGTAACTGGTTAGGTTGCTAATGTTTGTGTGTGTGTGTGTGTGTGTGTGTTGCAGGGAGGAACGGGAGTCATGGATCCGTGCCAAGTATGAGCAGCGTGTGTTTGTGGCACCCTTGCCACCACCTGGCCAGGGCACACAGGTGGCCATGTCTGCACGGCTGCTCACCGCCGTAATGGAGAGAGACCTCCCAGGTTTACTCCTGCTCCTCGCCCACAGCAACAAGGAGGAGATCAACTCCCCACCCAACGGGGCACCCGCAAACTCTCGGACTGCCCTACATGCAGCGTGCCAACTGGGCGATGTTGTCATGACTCAGCTGCTAGTCTGGGTGAGTGCTCAATCCTGTTATTCAGTTTCAGTCCAACTAGGAACTTTGGCCACCTAACTTTAAAACAAATTAATAGTATGTATACTTCAAGATCAACTTAATTAGTACATTTAGTACCCAAGCTAAAGATCTTAATGTAAATGTGTATGTATCTGCCAGTGACTGAAAATCGTAACTTCAAGGCATCTTTCTGTTAGTAGACCTAATAATATAATTCCCTCCACTTATTTCTTCTCTCCTCTTCTTCACTCTTTCACTGCAGTATGGCAGTGATGTAAAAGCAAAGGATTCCCAAGGCTACACTGCCCTGACGATGGCACGCAACACCGGTAGCCAAGAGTGTGCAGAAATCCTGCTACAACATGGCTGCCCCAATGAGACTTCCCCTGCTGGCCCGACGCCTGGGCTTTCCCGCAAAAGCAGCACCACCAGCCTGGGTCGTGTCAACTCCAGGAGAGGGATATCATAACCTCCTCCTAGCTAGGATGTTCTGAAATGGGGTTGACTGCATGCACAAACCGACAAACTTAGGTCAAAGGTCAATCCCCCTCAACGTCGGCTTTGCTTGTTTTACTGGAGGCACCCAAAATGTTACACTGACAGCCTAAATGGTAATTTTTGTGTCTGTGTTCAAAGACGGATTTCGAATGTACGTGTATATGTTTTTGTACGCTTGCTCATGTAACGGCCATAAATTATAATTAAAATAGGGAGAAAGATAGAATGTGAAACTAACAACAGCAAAAACACGAGAATAATGTGCTCCTGTGCTCAAAAAATTACTGTGTAAAAAACAGACAGGCATTTCAGTTATCAACAGCGAAACTATATTTTATGATTAATGTAAAGAACAGACAGGTATTTCAATAATCCATAAAGAAACTAAAGATTATTATTAATTATCACTTAAAAGTATAAAAGTATTTTGCAGACAAGGCTGATATACAGCAGTGGAAGCAATGGAATGATTCAAAGAAATACCGCAGCACGAGATGTCCGGATGGACACTCAGGACCGGATGGCGACTCAGCTGCCAAGACTTATTCTCCGCTCCGTCTGTGCATGGAGACTCAGGCGTGTCCACAGGACGATTGGAGCTTCTTAATGGCTTCCTTGCCACTTCAGTATCTATTTTCTGTTTTAACAAAGGTATACTTTCTACAGCCTCAGATCCAAGGGCCCTGCAGCCTTTAGCATGAAAGCTGTGGAAGAATACCAGTAAACCAGGCTAAGATCAGTAGACCGTTACTAAGAGAACGGTAGAACAGCCTTGCAGTAGAAATCCACTGTAGATGTGCCCAAAACAATTTATTTCACCCCATGAGGTTCAGTGACCACTAGGCTACTTGTTCCAAAATGTTTTGTTTGAACTTTGAATGCCTAAATAAATCAGCCATTGGGGGTTTGAAGTAAGGGGCCTGGGACTTCATTGGATTAGTTTAACTGTGTGTTATGTGTACATTCACTTTGTTGGGTTTTCTGAAGTGTGTTCATCCCGTCAACTCCCAGGAGAGGTTGGGAAATGTAAAAAATAAATAATTACAGGTAACCAACCCTGTTGCTTTGGGGTGGGGTTTCTTGTCCAGCAGCCATGTGTCATAGTGGTGATACTGGCAGATCAGGGGCCTGTAATCTTTGGGCTTCCCATCGGTACACACGCAAACTGGAGGTGGTGATTTGAGTCATGTTCATCAATTAAGAGTGCAATAGTCCATTCATATGAAGTGACAAAACAATGTGTTCTCCACGCACTCTGTAAATCACTGAAAAAATTGGCTGACGGAAGATAGTCGTTGAAATGTAATTTTAAAAAATGTCGACTACCATTTTGGTTGAAAAGAGATCTTTAAGTAAAAGCTGACTGAGTTTTGGTATTGGATACAACAATATGAGATAGGATCGATGTTTGCTCGATAAAATTAGTTAATGTAGCTGTTTAGTTGACCAATTTATCCACATTGGAAAATTGTAACACTCACTGTGATTTTCATGGATCATGTTGCTAAAATAAATAGAAGTAAGTGCAGCTGGCTAACAAACAATTTTCTCCTGGTTGTAATCCAGTACTATAACTGTAAACCAACGGACAGTATTGCCATAGTATTTATGTAACAATTTGCTATAAATGATGAGTCAGCAGTACAGCAGCAATTTATAATAACTCGAGGAACAAAGATATAGGTACAAGGATATATAGACATACAGCATTCTATTATAAAACCTACATCACAAAATTAATCTTGAGATAGAAACATTGTATAGCTATGTAATGATATTGTTGTTATTACTATTGTTGTTATGATTATTGGTAACGTATGTACAACATTGTACTTGTATGTAATGAAGTTTGTACAAATATCTAGAACTTTGTTTGTATCATTGTAAACTGAATTATTCACTATTCAGAGGTTTGAATCTGATGTGGTGTTTTTTGTGTGATTTTTTCATATTTTTATTATGATCACTGTTCCTTTGTTAGTTTTTTATTGATCATTTAATCTCTCCCCACTGAATGTACGATCTCTTATTTTTCCAAGCATAACTTATACATATTTAAAATGAATGGGAAACAGGAATGAGCAATAGGAAGAGAGTTTGGCATGCATTCTGCATTCACTGGAGACCCAATGAGTTCTTTGAAGGGGAGTGCATGCAGCCTGGGTCAAAGACCCTAAGGACTGGATAAACCCCCTCAGGACACCTGTGCCGGTATTATGGCGTCATATCTGTATGAGGTTACTGAGATAAAACACATTCAAATATTCGTGTCCTATGTGTCTGGGGATGCCAGATGTATTTTCTCAAACATTTTAGCAAGATGTTACCTGCTGAGATATTTAATGTGAACTCGGAAAGCTCCCATGCACAAAATAAGCCAAATATGCAACGTGGGTCGAATTAAATGTCAGACTTTGAAGCTATGCCTGGGATAACACAATTTCATTGTAATGCTTGGGAGAATATGAACAAATCTGGTCTACAGAGGTGGAAGTGCTGGAAGATGTGCTATTTTTGTAAAACAATGACACAAAAATTGTAAATTGTTAAAAAAGAAAGAAGGTAAGACAAGATGGAGATCCTGGGTGTACTAATAAAATGAGTCTTGGAATTAGCATCTTGGAGGGGGATTTTGTGCTTTATGTCATTCTGACTGACTAACCTGTAGATAAGGTTTTATGTTACTTTGTTGTTGTTTTTAAAATTTTTTGTGGCTTTTCATTTTGTTGTACTAATAAAACAAAAGGAACAGAATAAAATTTATATTGAATAGTTTTTCGTCAGGCATTTAATTTCAGTCAATATATTGCCTTTTTCTTCTTCATCGTTGTTGCAACATAACCATTTCAGTATTGGAAAAACCCAAAATAAAGTTTTGACATGAAAAAAACTGAAAAATTAATCTTCTCCCAGCTTGTTCATTAAAATTCGTTTTAATCGTCGTTCATGATTACCCAACAATGCTCATTTAATTCCTTCTCTAGATATTCGCCCCATTGAACAAATAGATATTATTGGAATATGGTTCAAATCTGTCATACCGGTGTCTTGCTCATGGATGTATTAATCTAAGTGGTTGAGCTGTCTGGCGCCGGAATGCAAAGATACCGAATTGGGTGTATGGAAATATTCCTTTGTTTACATATTACAAATCCCAAAATATTCTAAAATCGCACGGCATTTAAGGCAAATGTCTATGGGAGCTCATTTACATAATTTACAGCCGAATAAACAATCTTAGCGCGAGGAATTTAGTTTTTGTTTTTCCCCAGCAATTTAACACAAATTTTGTGTACATTGGAAACTGTTGGTGCAGTATTCGGGAACTGCATTCCATTTTCCCATTACTGAGAACAAATCATTAATTACCCAGAATGGTAGAACTGTAGTAACAGAAAATGCCACGGCTTAATTCTGATGAAATATTGTGCTACTTCACAAAATAGAAGAATAGTTAAATATGTCTACGAGTTATTGTAGTGTGCCACATTACATACTTACTTAGGCATAGTATGATTCAATAGGGCACACGGTCAGACAGATTTATCTATTACAAAAGTTAGTACTTGTTAGACTTGGTCGTCGCGTCCTCAGTATTTGGAACTTTGGAACAAGCTAAAATACGTTGCCGTCTAATTCAGTCTTCCCAACGCTAAGTGGCGAGAACAAATAATGGCACAAGTGAAAGACTCTGTGAACTCTCTTTCCCGTCGTGTTCACTTACGGTGTCGTGTGTGGTTCGTCGTCGGTGTACGCGATACTAAACAGGACTTTTCATTTGATGTTAATCGTGGCAGAGTGATAGAAGGAAGAAAAATACAATCGTTTGAATATTACGGTCTTTTGATGGGTAAACACATTTGATCTGCTTGCCGAAGTCAGAGTTCAGTGTGCTAGAAGCTCATTTGAATTTTCATTCGCCATCAGGTCAGAGTGCCAGTTAGCAAAATAGGCAAATGCAGTTCCTTTTGTTAGCTAGCTAACTGTCGATGTTACTTCTGTCTTAATTAAATGTTAACTAACTATGTAAATTTACTTTCACATTTGGTTTATTGATTGTATTTCGGTATAGAAAACTAGGTAGTTAGTTAGCTGGCTATACGATATAAATAATTTAATATATTTATGGATGGAAAGTCTTCCTATTAAAATGTTTATAATCGATTTTGAACTATTTTGAACTGTCTCGTATTTAATTTTCTAGAAAATAAAATTATTCATAACTATTCAATGGCTACAACGTTAACCATTATTATAGCTAGCTTTACCTTGCTGATAAGGTTATAGCTTGTTGTAAGGTTGTTAGCTTTAACAGTAGTTGTGTTGTGTAATTAATCGAGACAAAAATATTCAGTTTATAAACTGAAAAAGATCTTCCGCATTGGATGGGGTAAACACAATGCATCGTGGTTGTAATCGTTTATATTAACGTGTAATTGTTTTCATTCTAATTACTGATTGCGTGTTATAAAACTACGAACTGCTATTCCTCTGTATTTGCAAGTCTTCCTTTGCCTTGTCTTGTATTTGTATTTTCTCTACGAAATAAATAGCAGTAGTTATTTTTCCCGATTGTGTGACAATTAATTGAGGATTTAATACTTTGAAACTTGATAACCCCACAATTAGAGATATTATATAAAACCACAAGTTTAAGCAACAAAAAATAAAATACAAATACTCCATCCATCAACCTGCAGCTAACAATAAAGGTTTTTTTATTTAAATATCCCTTAATATAGACTGTTATGTACACGCAATATGCCCACTGAGTTTATTTGATATATTCCATTGTTGAACAATCCAATATGAGTGGGCAATTGTTAAATAAAGTGCTGTTGTTGATGGCCCTTATATTCTAACAATATTAAGTGGATTTCTAATATTTGGTTACCTTTTGAAGTTTGTATTTAATGAACATTTCATAACACTGCCAGAAGTTTAGCTTTTAAAGAGGCTGTGATTTAGACTATTTAAGATGCCACAATAAGCTATTACGGAACATTAATTGACAAAGTTTAAGTGAAGAAATGTAAAAATTTACATTGTCTACTAAATTCAGAATAAGCAGTTATAGATCACACGTTTAAAGATCTGATCTTCAGTGTTAGGAAACTAAACAGGACCAGAGTATTTGTCCTGTTCAATGAGAGTGGAAGCTGTTGGTCTTGTGGGAGGGTGGAGATCCTAACTGGGACTACTTTATGCCCCATATTTTAGTGAAGGGGTGATTGTCATGGGCTTGAATGCAATCATTGGCAGTCATTTGAAAAGGTTAAATTAAATCTCAAGGGCTGAGATCTGTTGGCAATCAACTATATTTATTTATCCTTCGATTTAGTTTGGGTTCTTTTCCAACCTGTATAGATTACTTCTTGTCCCTGATGGACTGTTTTCTTCTCATCTCTCCAGTCAGGGTCTGGGCCGGGTCGGACTGCCAGGGATGAGGATCCGGCTGAAGGGCACAGGCCACGCAGTGGGTCTCCTCTCAGAACTGAACCAATGTCGGCTGTCGCGTTCCCTGTGCGATGTGATCCTGCAGGTGGGAGGCCGCTCGTTCCCGGCGCACCGTGCCGTCCTGGCCTGCGCCGGCACGTACTTCCGCAGCCTGTTCTCCAGAGGGCAGCCGAAGGGGGGGGGCGGCACGTCTGCCTTCACTCTTGACTTTGTCTCGCCGGCCAACTTTGAGAAAGTGTTGACCTTCATCTACACTGCAGAGATTTTCACGGATTTAATAGACGTTGGGGTACTTTACGAGTTGGCGGAGAGGCTTGGTGTGCGAGAACTGGTGCGGGCCTGTCACGCCACCTTCCCGGACTTGCAGGGCTCCAGCTCTGGAGCAGAGTGCTCTGCGGACGGGGAGCTCAATCCCTGTGTCGGCCCCGCTTCAGTTAGCTCGTCCTTGGCCGCTTCCTCCACCTCCTCCTCTTCCTCCTCATCCTCGTCCGCTGGCTCTTCCGCCACTCCAACCCCAGCCGCGCCCTCCTCTCTTCCTCAGGACAAGGTTAACAGGCTTGGCAGTGGCCTTGCGCTTCCCCTCCCACTACCCAAGCCCCCGAAGGCAGAGGATGTGGAATCCCTCCTGGGGTACGGCCAGATTACGGACCAAAAGCCACGGTCGCAAGAGCAGCACCTGCCGGACGACCACCCTGATCAGAATGCGGAGGCCCTTTTGGGCTCCTCCCAGCGTGTGAAAATCGAGCAGGCCGAGGAGAGAGGAGGTGCGAGTGAGGGCCAGGAAGAAGAGGTAGCAGGGTGCAGTGACGACAGACCCAGGTCAGCACCCATATGTGTCTCCTACCCCGACTCATCAGCCCAGTTAGGTGGGGAGACCTGCGCTCCTTCCTCATCGTCCGGAGATCCTTCAGAAGGGGTACAAATGGAGGTAGAGCGTGGGGAGGGAATGGAGGAGGGAGATGTGATTTTTGAGGAAGAGGATGATGAGGAGCGCAGGCGCCCGGTGAGCGACGGGCCAGATGGAGGAGATCGTTGGGGGAGGTTAGCAGAGGAGATCATCGAGCTAAGTGACGGCGAAGAGAACTATATCGAAGAGGAAGAGGAAGAAGAGGAAGACCTGGTTTGCTTGGAGAATGGCGGCAGCGGTGAGGGTGTGAGCCGGGGCGAGTCTGGGGGCTCAGCAGCGTGCAAGGTCTGCGGGACGGCGTTGCCTGCTGACGCCGCCACCGTCAGGGCACATGCGGAGACGCACCTCTCCGAGACCGGGCTCTGCCGCGTGTGCGGGGCCTGCTTTCCGGAGCGCGCCGCCCGTGTCACGCACGTCCTCTCGCACGTGGGCATCCTGCTCTTCTCCTGTGACATGTGCCGCCTCCAGTTCTGCAGCCAGACCAAGCTTAGCCGCCATCGGCGCCAGGCTGCTGCTGGGATCCCCCTGCCTCAGCCTAACCAGCTCAGCAGTGCCCCCCTTGGGCCCGGTGGGGACCTGCAGTGTGCTGTCTGTTCCAAACCATTAACTAAAGACTTCCAGGTCAGTGGTGCCTTGTTTTTTTTGAATAACATCAAAAATTATGTGGCTTAAAGCTTTAAAAATAAAGTCTGCCATTTTAATTGTAAAATATTGTATAATAATATATACAGTACTGTGCAAAAGCCTTAGGCACATGTAAAATACAATTCTGTAAAGTGAAGATGCTTTCAAAAATAATGAAATGCAAAGTTTCTAAATATAAAATAAATACTATGAAGGACAATAAGCAAAAATAAATAAATAGGAGGGAATATTTGTTGTGACCACCCTTTGCCTTTAAAACTGCATACATTTTCATAGGTACACTGTTGTGCAGTTTTATTAGACAATCGGCAGGTAGATTGTTCCGGGCATCTTGGAGAACGTCCCACAGTACTTCTGCAGACTTTGGCTGTCTGCCTTGCTTTTGTCTGTCCAGGTAATCACAGACAGCCTCGATGATGTAATTCCTTGTTCTTCTTTTAGAAAATGAATGTTTGGACATATAAAAAAAAATGTTTTTATACTGACACTCTAATGCAGAAGACAAGAAATAAAATTGAAAGACTTTTGCACAGTACTGTACATAGTATAACAATATTATTATACATATGATAATATTGTCTTATCTGCTTGTCTCATGAACTGACATTAGTATATTTCCCTAGCTTATGCAGGCATAGAGTTCATTAATGAAAATATTTTATAGTTTTATGTTTTGTAAGTATCAAAAGTTAGAAATATAATTCTCCCACAAATTTGTATTATCCAAAGCGATGTGGCCTTTTCGGTCAAATAAATTTGGTGCACAAACCAAAGAAATGCTGCTGTTGGTCAAGTCTATCGTTTTCTCTAAAAGGAGCTTAAATGGTGAATCAAAGGATATTGACATTGCACCTGATTGTTGCTGTTAAGCCTGTTGTGTTGTGCGCATTTGGGTAGACTCTTACCATCTCCCTTCCTGCAGGCCGTGAGAGATCACCTGCTGACCCACGTGTGTGTTCTGTCGCTGCGATGCGGGGTGTGTCAGTTGCCCCAGCCATCCTTGTGTGCCCTGCTATGGCATGCCCTCACACACCTCTCCCTGCCCGTCTACTCCTGCCCCCGCTGTGCCTGCCGCTTCCTAGAGCGCCACCTGTTGGAGAGACACATGTCACTGCACGCTGATGAGGGAGTGGCCGAGAGGGAGCTGGAGGATGGTCAAGGGTCGGGGGGAGACGGGACGGAGGATCTGCGTTGTTTCCTGTGTCCTCAGACCTTTCGCTCTACGTCTGCCTTTCAGTATCACCTGAGCCTGCACACTGGCGAGCCGCATGGCAGCCAGGGCTGGCAGGTGAAGCGCAAGGCCGACCAGGCCATGGAGTACTCCTCATCCTGCCCCTCCTCCTCACCGTTGGAGACAGGCACCCTGGGAAAGATCAATACCATGGGGTTTGGGGTGGGTGTGGGTTTGAACCTCCCAGACAAGCTACCTCACAGTGCCATCCCCGGCTTCCACAGTGGACTCCTCCCCAACGGCAGCCCCGGCACGGCTTCAGCGGGCCCCCGGGCCAAGTGGTACCGGTGCCGCTTCTGCGGCAAGCGCTTCGCTCACTCGGGGGAGTTCACGTACCACCTGCGCATCCACACGGGGGAGAAGCCCTATCAGTGCAAGGTGTGCCTGCGCTTCTTCCGTGGGCGTTCCACCATGATCTGCCACCTGAAGACGCATGCCGGCGCCCTCATGTACCGCTGCACTGTCTGCGGCCTCTACTTCTCCACGCTGAAGCTGGTGTCTTCCCACATGGAGCTGCACAAGGACAGCCTGCCACCAGACTTCAACATCGAGCAGACCTTCATGTACAATGACCACTCTAAAGAGCCCCTCTCTGGCCTGGACAGCTGATCTACTCTTCCTCTTCGTCCTGAATTTGTCTCCATCGACCCTTTCAAAAGCTCTCACCTCACCAGGTTATCAGGATGTATGTAAAACCTGCCTGTACTTGCGATCCTTGTTTCGCATAGAAAGTGGCATGGCGTTCTCAATTTTATGAAGACCGGCGCAGAATTGAAAAAAAACATTTTGCTAATATGAAACATTTCTATCTCTGCCAGTTGGTGGCAGTATATCAGCTGGATGCTTGAGACGGCAAAGTGGCTATGTTTCCATTAGAGGTGCTCTCCAGAAGTCAGCTCACGGTAATGGGTGGTAGGATCTAGATGAGAATAAATTAGTGAATGCGATGTTGTGCCTTAATGCGCACGAAGTGTAGAGGAAATTATTACTTTGCAATCGGTGCTGCTTGAGGCATTTTCCTAAGGTGCCTTGTAAACAGTGTACTGCCCAGCAATCCATCTACGTAAATTCAAGGTGTTCAGTAAGTTGCCCACTATGTATACTGGCTTTGACCTTCTTAACTAGGTATCAAGTCGTATAATCTATAGTGATAGTAGAGTTGGTAGCAGCTAGGCTGTTGTATAGAAAGATCTGTCATTTACTGTTATTTAAAGGCAGGAGATTACTGTTACAGAATTCGTTAAACCCATCCCTTTTTTAAAAACTGAAGCTTGCAGCTTTTTAATCACTTGATTTACTTCACATTACAAGTACATCTGCAGGGGCCAAATCAATTGAGCATGTTTATGGCAAACAAAAAAATTTTCAAAGGAACAAATTCTTACCATTGCCATCTTAGAAGGTGATCAGCAAACACGCAAACGCCTATGTCAAGTCTTTTTGGTTGGGTTGTTCTAGTATAAATAGTTTCACCTTCCTGCCTCATTGTTCTTTTGGTGGTTCAACCAGATTCCCTATTTTTATTATATTTATTTTTAGTTTGGCATCAAACTTTTAAACATTTTTAGATTGATAGGACATTTATGTGTATAGGATAGAGCTTGATTTGCGTTGGCATTCTAATGGAAACATAGTATTTATCTTTGGTCAAATGTCAGTTTGTCGAGGCCTGTCGCCTTTTGCTTTCTAAAATCTGTTTCATGCAGTTTTTAAGTGAGCAAATCAGAAGTAGAAAAGAGATTTGTTTGGCATATTAATTATTGGGTATCCTGACTTGGATTAATGGTATTAGTAGGACGGTTGTTGTCGTATGTACAGGACTTGGAATGCTTAATACTCAATTTGCCACGGTAGTAAGATGTACAAGATTATGTCCCTATGTTATTTTTTACAGGAATCAACAACATGCGATGTAACTTAATCATATATTCTAGTAGAGTGTACCATGATGAAAAGGAATTGGTTGGTTCTCAGTTTAGTTAAAAATACATTTCAAACCTTTTTTTAATTTATTTTTTAAAGATAACATGTTGAAGCACCTCCTTTCAAAACATAGCATCGTGGAACTAATCTCAGACACAGAATGAGTTTGTGAGTTTGAACAACATTTTTAAAAGCATGCACATACTAGGTAAGATTTGGAACCTTTAAATAGCCTTTGCTAAAATAGGCACCACTGGAATCTTGCATTTTGGAAAAACATACCTCGAGGGCAACATACGCAATATGAAATCACCAGCATACCAGCTTAAATAAACCATAAAGAAACAGCTGGTTGAATTACTGCCATTTTTTTATCCAGCGAGCTGCTGACATTCCTTACATGGCTATGTTTCGGGGTTTACGTACGTCGTCCTGTCTGAGTTTCACCTTGCTAATAACCTGTACTTAAATTGTACTTGTATAGGTATGTATCCTGTGCGTAGATGTGATATTGCGTTTTATAAAAGAATCTAATTTAATACTGATGATACTCCTTGTAAAACAGCTGTTTTGTACTTCATGTTTTGATTGTTGTCTGTCACTTTTCAACCTCAAAAACTGATGCACAGGCTTTAATTGAATTAAACACTTGAGTATTCTACATAAGTTGACACAGGCACAGTGAGTGGTATGTTCAGAGTATGATGGCAAAATATAAGTTTAAGGTATTTAGTCTCACTAGTGTTGTGTTCTTGACATTTAATGCCTTAACAAGATATACATTCAAATGAATTAGCTTTTAAGCAATGTATTGCATTGATGGATCAAAGTGTCTTACAAAATGAAATACAAGACACGCTAGTTTACCGGGCTCTGCAGATCCATAATATATAAAGGGGTCAATGGAAACATTTTCTCTGCGACTGTTCATTTTGATGTGAATAACTTGCCTTATCTCACAAATTAGAGTAAGAAATCATTGTCTATTTATTTTATTTATACTGTTTTTTTATATTGTAAAATTGAGGTACACTCATCACCAATATATTATCAGTCTTTTTATTCATACTTCAGTTTTGTGTTTGTTCTTAAATAAAATAGGATGAAAAAGTGAACCTTCAGGTGTCAATAGTTTGGGGGTTTGTGGTGATATATTTTCAACATGGATTATAATATGTAAATATACAACGGATATCAAAGTTTTCTTGCGTTTCATACGACAAAGTAGCATTCCAGTAACATCCTTATTCACTGCTGGTGATTAGACCAAGTCATTTGGAAGAGAGATCAGTCTCAGATCAGTCTGTGTAGAGTTTGCAAGGTCTCCCCATGTTTGCATGGCTTTCCCTCACTGTCTGATGACTTGAAAGTTCTGCAAAATAGTTTTGTATGTGCCCTCCTTGGTGTTCCCTACTTCACGCCCTGTGCCTGCCAGATGAGACTCCTGCTCCCCACTACCCTAAACTGGGAATATGGTTTCAGAAAACGGATGGATGGAATTTTATGCAGTAAAGAGACATTTGTATTTATGCTGCAGAATGCTCTGACCTCCAATCATCTGTCAAATGTCAGTAGCTCCGAGTATGCAGTTTCCTCCAGTTGTGCCTAATAAAGCGTGTAACCCCAATCCCCATCAAGTTGGCACCATGAAGAGGATTGTTTAATGGCCTCAAAGAAACTTCCATTTTTTCCTTTGGAGCACTTTTCTCTTAAAACTAGTTCATTAAACTTAAGTGTGGTTCATCGTTGAAAGCCACATACACTTTGAATCACCCCAATACTAGAGGAGTAATAAACTGTTCACACCTTTAAAATTGTACCTTTTAATAATCAAATATTAACAATTAAACCAATTTGAATAGAGGAGAATGTTTTATTAAAATTAATTCATTTACACACTTTTAAAGAAAGTCCAAAATATATACACCATCAGTTGCTCTAAAAATCGCAATTGCAACAGGTATTTCACTGGTTAATTACCCTTAATAAAAAATGTTTTGGTCGTTTTTCATTTGAAGTCCTGTGTTGTCCAAAATTAGTTAGATTGACAGTCTACAAAGACAGACAAACTATTTATTTATCCATTAAATGTGGAGTTCATGGATTTCCTAGATGTTAACAGGAAAATGTCCTACCTGGAACATGCCTCCATGGTAATAAGATTCTTTCACAGCAGAAAAACAGGACACATTTCACACAATAGGATGCCATAAACCCAACATGCAGTCTTGAGTGTCATTTCCATCCTCCACATGGCACTCTTGATGGTCCCCAGTCCTCTCTGCTTAAGGGCTGACAACCGAGTGACTAGTGCTGCTGTTGCTTGTCCTGCGCCCTTTCCCAGCAGCCCCTGCCTCCCCTTGGGTGGCGTTGGTGCGAGACTGAGCACCAGCCACCTCCTGGGGAAGGTAACCCAGCAAAGTGTTGATGAGGACGCTCCGGAAGCTCTTACTGAGGAAGTTATACAGGATGGGGTTTGCCACACAGTGGAAGAATGAGATGCACTGCACAAAGCTGTAGGAGAAGTAGAGCACGTCCACAGTGTTGCAGCTGAAGAGGTCCGGCTCAAGGTCTTGCAACATCATCAAGAACATGACCAGGTGGTAGGGCAGCCAGCACAGCACGAACACCAGCGAGTACACGTGCACCAGCCACACATCCCGGCGGCTCTGCACTCCGGGGGCCACGGCCACTGTCCGCGCAATCAGCAGGTTGCACGACAAAATGATGGTGGCCGGCCCGAGAAACTGGAAGAGAAGGCCGAGGCAGGTGACCACCGCGTACCATTCAGCGTAGTTATGTTCAGGCAGCATGTAGCAGCCGGGCTCTTCCCACCCCAGCAGTTTCACGTGCACATTCTCCAGGAGCGCGAGAACCAGGGAGAGTGCCCAGACCCCGCCACATGTAAGCCATCGCCGCCGCCGCTCGGCCGGGCCCCAGGTCCGTGACTCCGGCCGGGTAACCGCTAGATAGCGTTCCACTGTCATGTAGGCCAGGAAGAATGAGCTGCTGTACAAGTTGACCACGTAGGCAAGGTGCGTGAACTTACAGAGGAAGGAGCCCCAAACCCACACCTGGTCTATGGTCACCTCCATCATGTAGAAGGGCATGGTCAGGACCACCATCAAGTCGGAGAAGCTGACGTTGAGCATGCAGAAGAGCACTGCGCAGGGTGACTGCCTCCTCTTCCAGTTCACCCACACTACCAGGCAGTTCTCCATTAGCCCTGCCATAAACAGCAGCAGGTACAGCAGGAACAGGGCGATACGCCGTTTGTCCCTGTCCAAGTCGAGGGTGCATTCTAACAGAAACCAGGGCGTGTCATTGTAATTGAAGTGCGAGGAGTTGTGGACACTGTCCATGACCTGCAGGACACAGAGTGATAGGTCACAGAGCTGAGTGGTGGTTTTGGGATTATATAGAGCAGCTCCACAAGTATGAAAGCTCTGTGGAATCTTATAATTTACAGGAAATTCTAGCTGATATAAAAAGGGGCTCATTTTCAAAGTCTCTTCAGAAAATCCACAACTATATTAGTAATTTAAACTAAAATAATAAAACACTTGTTACCCGTTATAGTGCTAGGTCATCACATACCATCACAGACTCTAAAGTAAAACAGTCTCAATAAAACATTAGCAGCAGCTTTTTTCCACTGATCGTATGCTATTTCAATGGTGAAATGGTTTTAAATAAGGTATCTAGCTTCACACTTTCAGAAGGCCACCTCATTGAAAGAAAGTAATTGCAGTACAAGTAAAAAGTTGAGCAAAATGTAACTAAAATGATCAAAAACAGAAGGCTACAGGGTTGCTCAACCCCAAACTGATTTTCAGTTCGCTTGAGAGTGTACTAAGAAAATACCCTGACGTCCATTTCACTGGAATATTATGTTTTACCCTACATTTTAATTAATTTCAGCGGATCAACAGTAATCTTGCGATTACATGCAAAAATTGAGCCCCCAGTGGGAATTTCAGAGTACCTTAACAACCAGTGATTAATAGGATTTCTACTGGTTTTCTAGAAGAAATACTTTACTTGAACTAGAAATTCTATATATGTTTTAAGTCTGTGTCAAATGAAAAATCATTAGAATTCTGAATGTGACAAAAACTTTAGCAATAGCAGCATTCCAACATAACCAATTTAAAAAAAACAAAAAACAAAAACAAAACTTTTCTAGTTACTCAGATACAGCCACAGAAACAAATTCAGTACACGGCCAAACATCTTTAAGGCAACAAGCCGATGACACTTCAGTTTTAAGAAACAAAATCCCCTCACGTAATGAATTAAGAACAAAGGTATCATTCGATTACTGTGACCTCAATACTTCGACAAAGGTTTGTTAATAAGCGTTGGTTTGGCAGCCACCTTTCTGCACAGTTGTTAACGGTGAAAGCAGAGAACAGTTGCAATAGCGTCCCATTATTTTACTTGCCTAGGGACTGTTGGATCTCTTCAAAGGAATGTTTTGAACCTGCGATACCCAATACATCCGACCCCACATTAATTGAACCACACATTTGAAAAATCTGGATTAAGCAACAAGAATAATCATCGAAGTACTCTGTGGCATAATTCTTCCAACATGCATATGTAATTTCACAATTCCACTGAGGACTCAAAGGAAACCAAGTCCCTTTATGTACATGCTTCATTCATGTCTTACGTCTTTGTAAGGACAGCAGGAAGAGGTGGACGATGGTGAAGTACCTGGTTCCACTGGACTTGGAGAAGCAGATTAATTTGGAGTCCCTCAGAGCTTCGGCTGGAAGAAAGCGTGGAAGCTTGTCAGGCTCTCGGTTCCTGGACGATCTGGGCTCAGCCACGCAGATTAGTGTGGGACATAAAGCTACCCCTCCCCCCCCCCTCCCCACCTCCCCGCCTTCACATCAGCAGGACTGATAGAACATCCTCAGAGGAGGAGGGGTTTGTAGCTGTAACAGAAAACTGTGGCATGTGCGGAGAAAGGCGAGACCACAGCATACACTATGCCTTTGTTTGTGTGTTGACCATGTTTGGAAGCATGGAATTGTGAAAGTAGAAACAGAAGCACATGCCTCTTCAGTATCAGAGTGAAGGGGAGTGCTTTACTCTGCACTGGAACCAGAACTCAAGCCAAAGGGACCTCCACATCACAAAACATCTAAACTGAGCGTAAGATTTGTATCAGAGAGTAAAGCCACAAAGAAGTGTGGTTACTGGGTTCTGTAAGAAATTATGATGTACTTTTACTCCACAGAGCCAAAAGTTTGCAATTCCTTTGGTTGCCCAGTTTGTAGACAGCATTTTCTGTATCGGAGTAAGCGCTGGAATCCAAGGATTCTGTCTGAGGCCTTAAACACTCCTGAAACACATGGCTGTTTAGATAAAACAAAATACACAAACAAATGAGAGGATGAGACAATGACAGGAAATCCCATGTTCATACAGGATGGCTGGCAGTGAAGGGAAGAAGGTTTAAGTCATGCATTAAAGCTCACCACAGGAACTAGAAACCCAACCACTATTTCAGTGCAATGACCTGATCCATTTCAGCAGTTTGTTTGATAAGCAGAATTTTACAGGCTTAATAGCTTTTTATACACACAAGATGACTGTCCTTGAAACAGGTCCCCGACTTCAGATCAGATTTAATTAAATACAGAGCTTTACAGACTGCTGGATCTAGCCACCTTTCATCGTGGTAAGTGCCATTAATATCATGCGTTACATGACAGGATAAAAGCAAGTAAAATACTTTTTCTGAAGCCAGTTTTCTACGAAGAAATGTACAACCCTATGTAATTCTTGTCCACAGCATTAATACCAGGGGTCAGAACAAAACTCAGGACCGTGGCTGTGTTCTGCATTGATAATCTTTGTTCAGGATGAGATTAAGGATGTGTATGCTGGACACAGTCCAAGCCCCTCCGTGCTGTTCTCCGGCCTGTCAGCAATTTCTCTACCCAGGAACGATGGTCAGGGGTTGTTTTGTTTTCCTCACCCCCTGCCTTTCTTCTTCCCGCTCGCTTTCCTTTAAGAGTATTCTATGGCTTTTTCCCAAAGCAACAGGAAGGCGTTGTCAGCAGAATTATGGCTTCTGGAAAAGGCTGAAGCGAACCCGTCCTTGACTCCTGACCCACTGTACGCCATCAAGCACATGGAAAAAACCTGAAAAACACACTCCAGGGGCCAGAAAAACACACCCAACACATTTCTACATGCACACTAGGTGTCACATCCATACTTAAAGAAGACTCCAAATATTACTAATGTTCAAGTCTGCAATTTAACTTGAATTGAAAAGTCCTTACAACACACCAACATTTTAGATCAAGAACTAGAAATTCTGCTGCCCAGTGTGCCAGAATGTCAAACCGGTTCTCTGAAGCATGATTTACTTTTCTGAATCTAATTAAGAACTTCCGTACAATCTCAAATACAATTGGTGAATCTGATTTCTTCTTTTTCCTCAGTCATCCTTAGAAACAGGTGTTTAACGTTACCCAGAGATAAAAATGGGCTAAATGCACTATAAACTATTACAAAGTTACTCTGTTAGTGCCAGCTTCCCTAGCGTGAACACTAAAAACCAAAAGGTGACTCAGCAAACAGGACCGGCTGACTGGCCATGTCCCCCTTTACAGGGGAGGCAGTGTCCCCTTTGGTTCTAGTGTTTCCCCCCCCCAACAGAAATTTGACATGTCTTCTCTACCTACATCCTCTCCACCTCTGGAGACACGATGGCGACACTTTTACTCATGGAAGCTTCCTTCCTTCTATGGCAGAATGGAGAAGAGAGAGAAGGGGGGGGGAAACCCCCCCCAAAAAACCCTTGGCCCAGTGCGGCGTCAGCTCCCTCCCTCTGCCCCCCGGACAGTTCTCGCCCCTCCTGCCATCATATCGCCCCGACCGTTGGCCTTTCTCCCATCGCCAAGTCGGCTGTGCAGCTTACATTCTCACTGCACTCAGTTCCATTTAACCTTACCATCAGGGCTACTTCTGCGCACATGCACACGCACGCTTTACCCTGAAGATTTACGTCTCACATTCTTGTTGACCTTAAGAGAGGATGAAATGTTATCTCATGTATCTCTCGTGTTCATTACCTTCACTTACCAACTGAATTCCTCTCCGTTTCCAACAACCTCCAAACCTTCTTAAACCCATTTATTCTGCCTGAAAACAGCTTTGCAGTCATTTTCTGTAATTCAGTTGCTGACATCAGCCGGAGGATGTAACAGCTGACCTTCCTGGATCACTCATGCAAGAACAGACTAATACAATGGACTAAAATGTCCATTTACACCTTATTTTTCAACCTTATCTAATACTGAGGTTAATGTTTGATTTGCTAACCTACATGAGGATACATCATGAATTTATCTTGCAACTTAAAGATTTTTTTACTCCTGATTGAAAAGCGTAAAAGCCCCAATAACTAAAGATATATATACCAGGTTTGGAGCGGAACTTTTCCAATATTTTACTCTTTCCTCATTTTCAATAAAAGAACAATTACACCATTAACCAAAAAAGATAGGACGCTGACATGGTTTCAGAAAATCTGTGTAAAATATATTTGGTCCAAAATTTGTCTGGAAAAGTATACAGAATACAAATTATTTTCTCACCTCTCTGTCTTAGTTACTTGAATATTACAAAATGATTGATCCGTTATACAGAACTAGGTGTATATACACAACAGTTTAACACGTTTGATGTTCGCGGTTCAAAAACTGAAAAATTAGCCTCACGGACAACTTCCACGAAGAATAACTGAATGATGAAGTTACGGGACTCGGGTGGAGACCGCTGTTAAAACTCATCAGGGGAATGTAAGCAATAGTGCCCAATTCTCAAATCCCCCAGCATTCCTCTCCTCTCTTCACCTAATCAAGTGCACAATGACGAATTTGCAGCGCATATTTGTGCAGGGTTCTGAACAATAGCCTCTCCATGGGCCCATAACATCCTGTGAAACTCATCCAATGATAGCAGACCCAAGTAACATACTTCCCCCAGGGTAGTCAAAAACAGTGCCATTACGTTTGTTGGTCGTTGGCCCCTCCACATTAAATTACCTTAGTGTTATTTTTCATGATTTGACTCAAGGACAATAAATATGCGTCTGGAATATATTATATAAATAGAAACAATTGCCCATATGATAACATTAAAATTCTTTTGGTGTTTGCAATTTTGGATAGTTATGAAATACATATACATCCACAAATCAGTAGAAAGAGGTAGGAGAAATAGGGGGTGGGAACCAAATATCGGTGTTGTTTTTGCAACAGTCCATTATGCAAAGATGTTTGCGATGAATTCGAGGAATCGTTTGGCGTACTGCTCAGGGTGAACGGTGGAGATTTCCGCACCAGCCTGGAAAGGAGGAATGTGGTTAATTTAATTGTGCAGCATGTTATGAAGCGTCCGTTTTTTTTTTAAAACACTGCCCCCAACCCCATCTCCTCTCAGACCCTTGGACTCACCCCGTGTTTGACCGTTTTGGCAGCGTGAGCAGCTTTTTTTTTGGTGTCATAGTGTGTCAGGACGTCAATCAGGCCCATGAAGTACACCTCCCTCTGAGGGGCCCCTGGAGCAAGACAGGAAATAACACCTAGCACCAGATATTATGTCTACCTGCTCCTCGTGACCCACATGCAAACCAAGCCAGGTCAGTAACCTTGTCATTTCCCCTGTTCTTTCACCAAGCTCACCAGGTGCACTCTTCACAGCATACATGTCGATGTAAGGATCAAACTCTCCTGCCCCCAGAGCCTTGAAGGAGTTCATGTAGCCGGCAATGCCCTCCGGAGAGGTGCCATACGAGCCCACGATGGGGCCAGGTGTCAGGCCATTCTCGGGGTCCGCCTCTTCCTCCACGGAGGGCTCATCCAGCTCGTCTTCCTCACGCTCTGCTCGACCAAGGTCGTGGATCCCCAGAAGCAGACTGTAGTCCATGATCTTCAACTTGACTAGGAACTGCACACACACACAGATGTGCACGTAAGGGCAGGTCAAGTAGAGATGCAAGGCACAATGAGAACAATAGTTGCGCGCACACACACACACGAACATGAGTAGCTAATCAATAGCACAATGCAATACAGAAAATTAAAGGGACGATAGAGAAGGTGTCTCACAGATCAGCTCCAGTGTGACGGGACTCACCTCCACATCTCTGTTTAGCTTCTCCATGAACAACTTCTTCTGCTCCTCACTCACGTAGACCTTCTGCATGTTGTTACGGAAATCTATGTCCTTGTAGGTGGGCAGCTCTTTTACCTGTGAGCAGCCAGCAGGGAAGGAAAACAAATGGAACCCAGAGGCCAAACTTCTCAGAGTACTTATCAGTATGCATGTTGAGATTAGAGAAGTTGAAGTGTTCGGTTATGAAGAACTAGGGATTCAGAGAGGAAATCCCTCAGTAGTGCAGTCTAAATAGATGTTTCTTGTCCTACCCTTTCTTTGTCACTTGCTTCACGTGACACAAGAGAACCCTGCAACAACAATAAATTTGTTTAGCACAAGGCTGTCTTAATTATATTAAATCAGTTAAACAAGGAAACAACTTGCCATATAACACGACAAAAAATTATTTTGGACTGGGCTTCCATAGCAGGTTTACGGCTAGGCCACTGTCACCACACCCACACACACACACACACACACACACACACACACAC
>JAOVYW010000033.1:171008-198710 GCA_025775045.1 Hiodon tergisus
CACACACACACACACACACACACACACACACACACGACTCCCAGAAAGAAAAAAAATTTGCACAATAAAAGCAGCCCAAATACTGCATTTCGATGAGCAGAGTTCGCCACCTAGTGTGGCTTAACATGAGTGCAGTACAAGATTCGCTGTGTGCCGATACAAGCTCCCTCCCTTTCAAACCAACCTTGAGATCATACTTTCTGTGCACGACCAGCCTGTGGCTGAACATGTTCCTCATCACTAAGAGGTAAGTGTCCTCACTGTCCACACTCACGCGGTACATTCCCAGGAATTGTGGGAGGAGTGTGCTACCATGGCACTTCACTATGTGCTATAGGGGGATAGATAGAAGAGAGACAGAGACACAAATATTATTATTGCATGGGGGCATAGAATACACAAGGCATCGTTTTTGTGTGCGATACGGCAGGGATAGCTAAGTGCAGCCCTCAAGGGCCACAGCTCCTGCTGGTTTTTGTAGCACCACACTTAATTGTTTAATTGAAACCACTGGATGGGAACTGGTCTTAGCAGGTATCCCACGTGTAAACCAAATACTAATTGACAGACTGCATTGCATGTCTGATTAATAGCATTTTATAATGAGTACTATTCCATGTGGCACTCATGTCAAACAGAAAGATTAACTGAGAGTGCGAACACTTGCAGCAGCTTGAGTCTGTACCTGGTGGTATTCAGACAGGATATTGTGCATGTCTTCCACATCTTCACTGGAGATTTGCTTGACCACCAGTGTGCGGTCATACGAAGTTAGGAGTATCCCCTCCGCGTGACCCTCTCCACTTCTCACAGGGGGGCTACGGGTCAGGGATGCCTGTAGAGAAAAGACAAACAAAAGAAAGTTAAATGCCCCAAGATGTATCACACAACTGTCAAAGTAGATTGATGGTACAAACAGATTCAGTATTTCGATCGGTGGTGGCTAAAATGAATAGAAACTGACTGGATCAAAGACAAGCTTGGAACTTAAGACAAAAAGACTATTTTGACTGATATTAATCCCCTGCCTGCCACAAAGGAGTCTACTAGTACCCAACAAGCTACAACAAGTGTATTGGTTACTCTATAAAAACAAGGCTATTCAGTGAAAAGACCCCAAAATGTGCACAGTGTCTGTGTAATGCAGACATTAGGGGAATATGTTGGCCCGAAGAAAGCATCACTATCTAAACACAAGATATTTTTCATCTAGAAAATGAGCTCTCAATCCATAGACCTAGATCACTCATCTCCGCTTTGGAACGAACTGCAGAATAGTTTCTGATATATATATTTTTGAACACACATTCCATCACAGTGTCTTGTGCATTTCTTTCATTAGCTCAATATTGATCTGAAAGGTAGCCTCAATAATTGTTTTCTGGGTCAACATATTTGGCACATGCTTCAAGACATTACCACCTGGAAATACAAGGGGGGACGAACAATTGATACTCCTGAAAACTAAAGAATTTAAGTAGGCCAGGTTATGTACAGCACATACCTAAAGGTACAAACTGTAAAATGAACAAATCCAGTAGTTCAGCTTCTGACAGCACAGAAGCCTACAACTGTTCCTGTGTGACATTTCTGATAGCAATTTTTTAATCTGAGTAATCTGCCCCCCCAAAAAATACTTAGTGGGGACATAATGTTTCAGCAATTTAGGTATAACTTCTCATTGAATTAGTTTCAAACGGTTTTATATAACTGTTGTCATAAAACAAGTGTTCACACCTGATAATCCAGATCCTCAATCCCAAACCGCTCTCGGAGGTTCCGGAACACTTGAGGACAGTACTCCTTAAATTTAAAATGACCCGGAAGGTTCTCTCTGCGGGAAAGAATTCTTTCAATAGCTTTTTCTTTCATACCCATCCTCCCCCTCCCTCACCCACACACTACTGGAATGTCACAACCCATTCTTATAAATTCAGTTTCAGGTAAATAACCACTGAATGGCGAAAAACACATTTAATATTAGGAATGCAAATACAAAAAGTATATATTCAATTTTACTAGGAGCCATGTAATATTTCAATATTGTAAATCATTTCTCTTGGTTCGTTTCTAAGGAACCAATCATTCAGCCAGCTCTGGATTCCTTTACAGATTATAGGATTCTAGAAATCCTCCACAGGCTTAAAGAACTTTCCCCAGTAAACGGGCAGAACACAAACATTTCCCTCTCCTTATTCTCAGAAAAGTGTGTCAGATTTTATGGTCCCTGCAAACAGTCATTCTAAGCTCCACATCACTTTTATTTATACGACCTGTAGCATAGAATTAACAAGGCACCCTATTAGCAGACAAATCTATACTGGGATTTACTTAATTATTTTGTAGGCCATTTTCGTTTGCTTGTTAAACTTGGTTATGTTCTTGGTTAGGTTCTCATGTGTCCAATTCTGACGCAACTCAAAATTCTTTTCATTAGGTTTTAAGGAGAATGAACTTGATGACTTGACATCAATACGACAATATTCTAAACTTAAATTTGTAGACCAAAAGAACCGTTAAATTCTTAGTGGACAATAACTATTTGTTTGCTGGCATGGGGCAGGTCTTTACTTGTTGAAGAGATGGTTGTTGACTTTAATCTTGGTGTTGGCTTTGAAGTCGTCAGGAAGCAGCATGACTGGGACAGGTACCTGGCTCAAGTCATTGATCTACAAATAAAAAGAGCATTTGACATTTGACAACAAACACAAAAATCAGGTGGGTGCAAAAGACAATAAATAAATAAAAATATTTGTAGGAACTGGAATAAAAGCTATATCGGCCCCATGCAGTATGTTAATTTATAGACTATTACTTCTAAACTGTATCCAGTTTACTTCAACTAATTTTTCCAAATATCAACCAGCAAAAGTACAAGGCCCAGTGTCTGAATAATAATTTGCAGTATTAGCTATACCTAATATAATTTCCTTGTGTGTCATAACTGACAGTTCTGCATCTGAAAGATAGTGATGCAGCAACTCGGGGACAAACCCTCTGGCTCTCGAAATAGTGAATAAACAAATTATATCATTATATTCATCATCATCATCATCATCGTATGCGTTAATACGTCAGAACAATTCACCTAATTTTGCATCCTAAATTAGTACTGCTGCTAAAACACCCCAACCCCCAGTCAAGCTTTTTATTGCACCCTCGTGGTTCGATCATAATCCAAAAAAATGTTTTCGCTAGATAAGAAGTTTCCGCCCCTTAATGTCAATATCTGGACACACATAACCGCGATCCGGGAATATTCTAACTAGACAGCTAACTGTCATCAGGTCCCCTCAACTAGAACTTGGCAAAATTTGCATACTGCCCAATAACTGCAAGCAATCCAATCGATTGAGCCTTCAAAACACAAACACATTTTAATAAGTACATGTGAAAAATAACTAGCTGGTTATGTATAGACACTGTTAAATATCTAAAGTTCAGCTATGACCCAACGCCTCAGTATGAAATACAAGCGTATACTAGCCAATGCTAACAATTTAGCTAGCCAATGAGTACTTACCGAGTGATTTACTCCCCACATAAAAACGCTAACCACAGGGTCGCTGGCTCGGAATACTTTCACCTTCTGTTGTACAAAATGCTTCTTCTTGGTCTTGGTTTTCGGTGCTAATATAACCATCGGACTTGAAGCAGCGCCTGCGTTAGACGCCATGCCTTAGTCTGCTTACCGCCTTTAAAAAAAAAAAAAAAAAAACTGGGGGATCCGGCTTGGCAAAGGCTCGTTCCTTCGATAACCAATAGATTTTTCAAGTTTCTTTTGATAGCCTGTCAAAAGTTCGATCACAACCACGACTTGTTCCGTGAACAGCTGCGACGTTGTAACCACCTTTCCTGGTTTGTGGGACTGTATTTTTCCCCGTTTTGCTCTAGTTCCTGCAGTAATGTTCTCGGTTTTACTCCAGCCTCATTGTCTCATCATACCCCTCCCCTCGGTAAAATGCCTAGAACACTCGGGACTCTCCTTTCGCATTAGCTCACCTGGAACTTCATCACGTGCTCTTACGACGTACAGGTGATTGAAGCCCAGAAGGTGCAGGTATTGTTCCCACGTCATATGATCTCCGAGCGATGAGGTAGGAGATAATCACGTGGTCTAGCTGAGCGTAGTTTATCATTTAATATTTAGCGATTGATAAAAAATATGTATTTATGTTAGGTTGTTATTAATATGATTGTCATTAATGTTAATAATAATAACATTTTTATAAGAAGTAGAAACCTTTGCAGCAATCTTCTGACTATGAAGTCTAGTACAGAGTAGGTCATCGCAGCCTGAGTAATGTGAGGTGCTGTTACAGTGATAGAAACCAAAAGTATGCATGTACAACTAGTCTGTAAAGTTCCATTTCAAACTTAGACTTCAACGCACCTCTTGACACTGAGATTGCCTTCAAGTATAATATATGGCTTGTAAGAGAAATAAGGGTGGGATCTTTAGAAACTAATCTTTACATTACAGGCAACTGGCAGGCTAAATTATTTTTACTGGCAGTTTAAAAGTATTTAAATGTTACATATCAGATTTTGAGAGATGTATACTAAAGATATACAGAGGTTCACGGGGTAACTGTGGGACATTCATTGGAAGGGAAAAGGGACTTATACCCCAGATGAGTCTGAGCTTGCTGGAGAGTGGACATTTGGTTACAGAAGAAACCGATTAACAGTGAGCAAAATCTCTCTTTTTGAATTTGGGTTTTTTTAGCTAATTATGCAACGACAATTAGCAAAATAGCATTGATTCTGTGAGAATTGACACAAATGACAAGCATATCACATTATTGTATGATGGATCTGTTGACTTGTTTTACCAGCAGCATTGTACCACAATAAAATACAGTTTGCATTTTAATTTAGCAGTGGGACTTGTGCCTGTGGCAGCCTGTGGCCTTAACAACTTCACCGCCTCCCGCCCTGTTCATGGCTTACACACAATAACTCTTTCAAAATGTCTCAGTGAAACCAGAAACATACCAGTTCTTGCATTGGTCAATTGTATTATTTCGACCCATTGTATTTAAATTGTATATGTAATGTTCAGATCAAGTTCTGTTGTATACAAATTACATGGAAAAAAACTCATGCAGAAATGGCACAATGAAAACATTCTCAGTGCGTGAGAAATTTAGACAAACTTTTTTCATAATAAAATTTATTAACAAATGATAAATATATAAATATAACAATCATAAAATATGAACCATTTAGATGAGTTAAATAGCTCAGAGTGGCTGTGGTTTATTAAGCTTGTTTCCCCATAAAGGTGCCATTGTGTCTCTCAAATAGAATAAAAATAACTTGCGTTTTTAAATAAAGAATATTAGGCAATATAAAAAATACACTATAGATCATTAAGTTATAAATCAGGACTGACAAGGTAAAAAAATCCAATGTGCAGATAATCAAGGATTTAGGCCTAATTCAGCAGAATGAGAGGTCACGACAAACATGAAAATCCTTGATCACTGTGTGACATTGTCATTTCATTCAAAAATAAATTAAATTTAAAAGGATATAAGTGTACATGATAATGTAACTATATGTTGGGTGTTTTGTAGGGGAGGGAGATCAGGCTGAAACACATTTGAGTGACTCCACCTGCATACCAGCACTTTGGATCTATTAGTCTTTCAGAATTGGTGCCTAATGACTACTTGAGTTTTCCTTACCCTCACATTGGCTAAATACTAATTAAAATCATGCTAATCTTTTTAGCCCTGATCCAAGACTGCAGAAGGCAATTGGTGACTGACAACAATATATGATTCAATGATAGATAGAAGTGAATCCAGGTCTGTAAAATAGTCTCATTTACCTAGATCCAAATAAAACATTTATATTTACAAATAAGTGCTTTTATCTTTTTTGCGCATAGATAATCATATGCCCCAAAAATGGCCACTAAGGAAGAAAAAGATATACACGTTGCTTGAGCAGTTAAACACTAGAGGGCAGTGCAACACCACAGAGCACAGATCATTTTGTACATTTTTTCTGATATTTCCCCACGTTCTGAGATTAACATTGGGCTGATTTGACTATAGAATTAATTAAATGAAAGTAATTAAACATTGTTTTCTTCTTACCTCAGCTGATCATTTAGATTAAATTAATCTTTTTAGAATTACACAATTTGGATTGGCGGTTTAATGTTGCTAATAGTAGAACTCACAGATGCCTGCAAATTCTCTTTATATCATCTGTGTATATTTTCAAATGATTCAAAAGACATCATTAGCAGTGTACTGCTCATTGTGGTTGATGACAGCAGTTAGATCTTAGCTGAATGATTTAGGGACGGGGCAGTGATAGTGGCCTAGCTTGGAGGAATTTATAACAACAGGCTTTTGTAGGTTCCCCAGGGATTGGCTCCAGATGCCTCCTGGTCAGACAGCATGCACACACTGAAACCTTTCCCCAATCTCCCTGCCCCATCCTCCTCCTTCTCCTCCTCATCTTCTTCTAGTCTCAGGGCTCTGAAGTAAAGAGCACACTTAGCACGGGAAATTGCCATCTTTAGTGAGGTTTGCCAGCAGGGGTTCACCATACTCATCAACACACCAGCAGTCGCCGCGCTGCAGACGGATGGAAGATCGGCACTGTAATATAAGGGGACAGAGATTGAGTCAACCTGCCATGCTACATAAAAAGCTGCTTTAAAAGCTAAGCTCATGTGGCTATATAATTATTAGTGTACAGTAGGATCTAATGCTTCTTACTGCTTTGTGTGACTTTTTAAGGAGATCCTCGTGACCCTTTTACAAAGACATGATGCACTAATTCTCCTCCCATTACTTCTCTTTTCTCTTACTTTCAACCCCAAGTTTTTCTTTCTTGATTAGAATTTTACAATTATTTATGTGTTTTCTCCCCAATTTGCACTCCAAATCCAAAGCCTATTGCTAGGAATCTTGTCATCTCATGTACGGAGGTTGAAGATCTGTGATAGATCTCCTCCAATCCGATTTCCTTCAAGCCACCCATCATTTAACACACTACAGGGTGTTCAGCCCTTACAAGAGGTTCAGTGCCGATAGGAGGCACTGCAGGCACCCTGCCAAATCCTGTGATTCGCTAAGTGACATGTTCTGGATTTGAACCTGTGATTCCAGATCATAGCACCTTTACCAACTGAGCAGCTTGATAAAGGGGAGGGTGCGAACCCAAGTTTTCTCCTGTAACTACCTGCTTCTTCCTGTAGAAGCCACGGGTGTCACAGTTAGGGATGTAGATGTCGCGACTGGACCTGAAGACTGTAACCTCAAGATCCTTTAGCACGACATTCAGCTTTTTACGACAGGGAGCCTGTAGAGACAGAATAAGAGAGAAAAAGAGAACGGTTTAACCTTTAACCTGAGCTGAAGGTTTACTTTAAATCTTGTTTGTTTTTTAATTCTGAAAATAAACGTTTAAAGTTATTCCACATATAAGATACTATAGCAAACATTTGTCATAACATCAAAATAATACAAACGTATGCACAGGAGAAAGTTTAACTGAGTATGAACTGAGTGTATGAAATGCGGCGGTGACTATGAAACTTGTGAAGATGCAGGTCATGTGTTGACCTCAAGTTTCATTGTGCATTTACTACTATGCTTGTCTTAGTAGTTGGCTGATAAAGCTTTCATTTCACTAATTTACTTCAACATTTAAAATATTTCAACAATGGAACATGCCTTGCAGCACACCTTATAATGGACTGTTTTATGAACAGGGAGACACTTCATCAACCACACAGGGAGGTATTCAACAAACTGTCTGTTCTGGATCCCTCAGAACTAAGGATAAAATTTACCATATGACTTTGTTTTAAAAAATGTAAAAAATGTAAAACATTGATTGACAACAATAGTTGACAATGGCATAAATCAGATTTGAACACTTACATGCTCCAGCTCACCACTGTGTGAGGGTTGTGGACCTGAAAAACAATGGTGACTTAACATAGCAAAACCAAGAAGCAATAAAATCATTAAAAATGTTTAGCTATAGGTATTGCTGATGCATGTTCATTGTTGGGTGAGTAAAAGGAACAGTTCCTAAATCGCTAAATCGCTAACTTCCCGCCGTTAAAAAAGTTTTTATTTCGTTGTGTACAAAAGCAAAAATCCTATTTCTATGTATGAAAGCTTGGACTGTCCATTTTTGTCTCAGTTCAACATCAACAGTTAGCCATTCACAAACTTCTGATCTAGGAAAGTCTAGGAATGAAGTCCCTCACTGAAGTCCTTTTGCCAGTGTGTGCAACAGCTAAGCTTACACAGAAGATGGAGACATATGCTTCACTGAGCAGCATGGCCAGAGTGTGGCTAGGCGAAGACAAACACACAACACACACTCCAAACATACACACGTGCACAGATAAAGCACATGCATATACCCGTACAGAAATAAAGGCATAAAACAGAGGTATTCACCCACACACACACGCGTGCGAGTGCTCACACATGTAATACACACAGGCGTGCAAGTGCCCACGCACATAACACACACACACACACAGTAGGTGTGAGACTTCAGCCTCCAATACTATAATGATCATCAATACAAAAAATGATTAGAATTAATATGAATTCATTTACTGGAATTCTTCACTTAATTAGTTAAATTTAAATAACATTTCACTTAATTCTTGCTATTTCATTTTATTATTTGTATAACATTCATTTAGAGCAGCGATCGTTGAAATTTTAGTTTACACAAAGTCAGCTCTGACTCGACAGGTACCATAGGTACATGCACTGCTCTGTAGAAAGACTAGGAGCACTATGATATGTGGCAGGTCCAATGAATACTGCCAAGTACTGAATTCTAGTCCATTGAAAGAAGAGAAATGCATTTTATAACACAGCTGCCAAGAGTGCTTACACCAAGCACAAACAATTATCATCTGATCAATAGCACTCCAAAATATAATATAAAGTAACAATCCATGAGTCATGAATGTGTCCCCACAGTTCTATCTGTACAAACCATTTGATTTTCAGTCTGATGACTCCTAGACTCAATGGTTTCATTCATTTGCTTGGGGTATCCGCTAGTGGAGTTCTTAAAGCTCTCTTTAAAGAACTTTTAATCTTTTGCATCTGAGTTAATGACGACTACACTCATCTAAATAGCCTTTTCCAATCCATCTGTATAACTTCTGATATACTCAAAGGGTCGTTAGCTTAGTGTTTAAACTCTATAATTAACTGACCATTACAGCAGTTATAACACATTCATGCAGATTTGATATTTTCCTATACATTTCCTCTACCCACCCTTGTTTAAGGCAATGGAGCCTGTGGTTTCCATGCCTGTGGGGTCGGGGTCCTCCGTGGGTCTGGTCCTGGTCTGTCTCGGCTTGGCACAGATGCCCCTGCCATGAAGTAGAGCCTGGAGCGGACTGGGATGTTGTGGGGGAGGCACACAGCGCAGCTCTCTGGAACAGGTCCGGGTGTAGACGCCGCAGCGCTCCCCGAGTGTCAGCCAGGATGTGTCCCGGGGGGCCCCCCTACCTGCATGGGGACCGACGCGGGCAGCGAATGTCCAGGCACTTGACTGGGCAAACAGCAGCAGAACAAGAGTCATCTGGTCAGAGAGGAAAGGCATTCTGTGCAGCAGACTAATTAATCTGTTTGGAAGGCTCCTATGTCTGCAGTGCTATTTACTCCCGCTCTCTGCGCCTGGTCTCTCTCGCGGTTCCCTGCTGAGTGCTCTTCTGAGACGAGAGGCTGCCAGCACTGCCCTGCAGTGTCTGAGGAGACAAACAGACAGTGAGGGAGCGACCGCAGCAGGCGCTTTTAAAGAGCTGAAAGGTGGAGTGAGAGAGGGAGAGAGAGGGCTGCCGGGACACCATCAGGGGCCGGGACTGAGAGAAAGAAGAGAAACCCTTTTAATGCATTTTTACGTACAGCGCATTTCTTTGTTTATGGAGGATTCATTGAGCATGCAAAAGCCAATCAGCTGAAACCGGTCTGGTTTTAAGTTTGATCACCTCTAAGAGCATACACACAGAACACAAAACGGAGATGCAAACACATAACTATGGATCCAGTAAGTTAAGGGCATTATTAACAAGAATGTATCAAGGTGCTCTAAAAATGTGTTTGGGCTGGAAAGAAATTTAGTCTGATTTCTAGCCAGGTTTGTCAGTGTTGGTCCATTGGGCATTTAAACATTACAGCCACTAGCAGGATATGTGTGAGGCTGGATATGTCCAGACATTATCAGAACGGGCACATAAACAGTGCCTTCATATCTCCACCTTAATAATGGCCACCTAATCTGGGAAACTTGCACAGAGGGTTACATTTGATAAGTTATATTTTCATATTTGCAATGTTTCTAAAGCAAAGAAAGAACAATACTTAATACAATGGATAAATATTGGAAAAAATATTTTTAAGAATTGACTATTTGCGTGGAGTACATAATGGTAGGAAAACTGTTATTGTTATTGTTCTTTCTTTGCTGTAGAATCAGACATAACATAACTTTGGCTGAATTTAGTGACTGAAACGTGTCGTCCATAAATCTGATAAATCATCATATTGGTGAACGACTGTTTAGAGGAGAAGTTCAAATTTCCAAATGAAGCACACATTAAACTTTTCTTAACACCTACATTATGTCTTCAAAATGATTGGACTTCCCCAATTAAATATAGGACACATGGTCGGCATAAATAGGAATGTCATTGCTGGCTATTTACTAGGCACAGGATTTTAACAAACGTTTTTCAAATATACTTATGAAACATAAAGCCCTCCCTGCACAAATACGTCTGAGATAGGACATCCCGTCCATCAATGACATTTTTAACAAGCATCCTTTGGTCCTCCTATTATGATTATTCTGTATTCCTTTATAAAAATCAAGGTAACTGAACAAAAATGTCAGGAATCACTTCTCAAAGTAGAAGGACTGTTTCCTTTTCTTATTAGATTTTACATTGTGGACATGATTAATTAACTATAAGCACTAATGATGAAGGTACATGCTGCAGGCTATATCACGTAATTTAACAAAATGGTCTGGCATATGACAAGAATAAAGCTGAGTAGAAAGTTGGCTGAAAATATGCTTTGTTGATATTGTTCTCTTTGGTGCATGTGTACGAGTTGTCATTATTGGGAAAGAAAACAGACTGGGAATATATGACTGGTAATCCACAGCAAGTGCATGTGCTGTGAGTCCCAACAGCCAAGGACCAGTGCAACGTCTTGCACGGTGGGACGCTTTGTGACAGGACACTTTGTATGCTGAGAGGGTATAGAGTTCTCCGTCTTATCCCGAGATGCCATGATTTCTTTAGATTATCTTCAGAAGATTAGGCCTTTGTTCATTCGCTGTGGCACATAAAGATAATTGTAATGACATGAAAGTCAAATCAGACTTATCTTGTTTATCTTGAAATGATTACATGCGTTGTGGGCGTAGTGCCGCTCTAAAAAGGTCAAAGGTCAAAGGTTACCATTCTCTAGCTAATTTTGACCTTAGCAAAGATGATACTTGCAAAACAGAACATTTCAGTACTGTTATAAGCTCAGTGGAGCACAAGTCAGCTGCTTTTTACTAGACAAGACGACCAAATCACCTGCCGTCTTGTGTTCCCATCAACTTCAGCCTTGTTCTGTTTCCACATGTTCTGTTAAGAGAATGTTCCAGGTGGTGTGCCAGACCCTTCGGGGGCTCCCTTTTTCCATGGTTGCCGGATTACTCATTTTCTCTCTCCCCCCTTCCTTGACATCGCCTGCCTGGCTCCTGCGCTTCTCCCCTGTGGTGTGCCTCCTTGGGTGTTCAGATCCCCTGACACCCATTGACACCCTTCTCCGCTGTCTCCGTCATTTGTCTACTTCCAAAAAGGCTTAACATTTCTATTTTTCCTTTTAATTTTTCACATTATACAGGAAAATACTTTCAGATACCAGAAGTTTTGATTCACCACCACCCTAGAGTTATATTGACAATATAATTGAGTTTCTGTCTTATTTCCATTTGCGGGTTTATCAGAGCTATATTACTCTATTTTATTTTAGATATGGTACTGATTAAAACAAAGTGAAACTGTATTTTGAGGGGATAGTTTACAAATTATATATATATATACATGGCAAACATATGTACTTAGGTTCTCATGTGAAAATAAGGTGTATCACATGATATAGTTTTCCCTCTGCGTAAAACAGGGACTGGAGTAAAAATGGTACAGATAATCAAAATTTGAATACCAGAGGGAACCCAAAGTGATCAAATGCAATCCCCTTCACAAGGACTCACATAAAAAATTCAAATAAAAAAAATGCAAATTTTGTCTTATGTTCCTGTGTGCATTTCTATAACAAGAATTGGTTACTGTAGCAGTTTGTGCTATGCTAATTCAATAGTATAAACTATGTTGGCTGCCTTCTCTCCATTCAGTTTCTCCACAGTGTTAGCCAAATACCCAATTGTGTATTACCTAGAGGTAAATGCACTAGCTTGCACTGCTTGTTAGCTAATAACACTTCTTTGTAGGTTCAGTTTCATTGGCTTGTATATGCGTATGACTAATATGGCCAATGGTGATTAACTAAGTTTTATTAACTTGCTTAGCTATGTGTGTCTATGGTTAGGCGTATATTCAAGATTTCTCTGCTGCCATTGAGTAAAGCCTGGCTGCACAGGGAACCCGGCAGTCTGTGCTTTACAGCGCACACCGAGACTCGAACCCCAGTACCCTGCATCAATGTCTGCAACGGTACCGTGTCGCCAAAGGAGCAAAACATCTTAGGCAAGTCAGGATAATACCACAAAAAATTTGTTTTAATAAAATACTCCAAATATAAATGGAAATAGGTAATTCTAGTGCATTTGACCATTTACTCGTTCCTTATGTTAAATAAAGGGGATGCATGATTTTATAATAAAAAAATAAAAAAAATATTTAGTTAGCAATAAAACATAGCAACCTTGAAAAATCTGTTGACATAGAAAGGCTGTGTCTTAAATAAAAAAGGAGGAAAGACGTCTAAGTAGGAAGTTCACTTTCCCCTAACGCTGCGTCTGTGATACGGCTTGGCTGAAATGGGGTAGGATAACATGTATGGGCGGAAGGGGTTCAGTGCTCGTGCGTGAGGTGGAACGCTCTGCCTCCCACCATAAACACAAACAACCTTGACTCTCCTCACCCACTGATTGAAACAATTATAACCTCAGGGATTTCAGTCGTGGCCTGATTCTTTTCCAGCTGAAGATGAAAGACATCCCGTGTGCAATCTGATGGAAACAAAAAAGGGCTCCGGACACTTTGGGGTCATTGGAGTTATAGGGTCAGTGTGGGGCCTTTTTTCGCATGTTTCACTGATATGTTTAAATGGAAATATTGAGTAATTGCCCCCGCTTTTTTTTTTTGTACTGGAACCAACAAAACATGGTTGGAATTCAATCCTCGAATGAACGCATGAAAGATAATCAGTCCTATTTAAGGTTTCATCTTCAAAAAAAAAAGTTTCTGAGACGTGTATTATGTATAGGACTGCTGGTGGCATTGTGGTTAAGATGACAGTCTGGTTCCTTGCTGTATCCTTGAGCAATGCACTTAACCTGAGTGGACAGATTTGAGAATTTTAAGTTGCTTTGGTTAAAAGCATCTGTTAGCAACTAATAATGTTACACACTTTATTTTCACATTCCTACAGAAGTATCCATGTTAGAAGACTCTATGCATTTTCAGAAGTATTTACTATTTCAAATTGAATTTAAATTCACAGCTAACGGCCTCTATGCGACTAATTTAATTGTTTCCAGCTGTATTACTTTTATTAAGTATAATTTATATAATGTAATGAGTGGCTATGTTATTTATACCTTATCTTAAGTTACAAGCGAAATCTAGAAATTTAACTTTGGCAACCTATTAATCGCACAGCTTTATTTAATAGCTTTTTCTTTTATTAGTAAAAGAAATGAGATACTTACAAAATAAAGAAAATGCTATTAAATACAATTTTATTAAATATGATTATCATTTTTTAAATTAATTTTGTCCTAGCCATAGTTTTAAATCTACTCAAGAACGTATTATTTCCTTCAGTCGTGTAACTTACCAGTTGACTGATGAGATGCAAGTTACCTATGTTTAAAAAAAACATTTAAACTGAATCTCATTATGACTTTCGAAAAAAGAAAATTCCACAGAAATCGTGCATATTCATATTTATTATATTATTGTATTTAGGTGCTCGTTGCCTGTCCTGCAATTGCAACATAAAGAACTGCTTACAGAAAATGTGTCCTAGTGATTCAGGACGGGAAAAAACACTAAGGATTCAGCCATAAATTAGAAGAAGGGAGAAGAACAACACTTTGAATTTACGAGGCTGTGGTGGACCTGGTCGGATCTGCAGCGGACGTGAGGCAGTTGTAGTGGCATGCATGATGCTGGCAAGTTGGACAGGTCAAAGGCACTCTTTCACTCCACACACACACATACATTCTGGGCTCTGTTCAGTTCCTTTCACCCCCCACCCTGAAGACATTTACAGAAAGAAATCTCTATTGGTTTCAAGCATGCCTTGGCTAAAAGTTTGAAGCTTGATTTATGCTAAAATGTCGCTGGATTTCATCCTGTTATCTGTTTTATATTTCCTGTTGCAATCTTCTAATATTTGTAACTTGCTTCAGAATAATAGATGGGTAATTCATGTCAATCTTTCATAGATCTTTCAACGTTGAGTTGCTCTAGAAATCAGTGGTGACTAACAGATGTACAACAGGTACTCAACTTTAAACTGAATGTATCCATAACAGGGAACTATGCTTTCTTAAGACCCAAGCTTTAGAAAGGAAACATACGTCAATACACAGGCCTAGTAGAGGTTGAGTCAAAGTGGGCGCATGTAGAGGTAATGAAGGAAAAGAGGAGAGGGCGGCAAAAAGGCTGAAAGGATAACTTGTGCTTTCATCACGTAAGACAACATCTATGGGGCTCCTAAGTGGCTCAGAGGCTAAAGGTGTTTGCCTAAACTTAGTCTCAGGATTCTAATTCACTGGTTCAAATCTGGATCTTGTCACTTTTCTGACCTGAGTGGTGGTGCACTGCTGGGTTGCGGGTTAGTCTTCTAATTGGCACGTGTTGCGCTCAGGTTCCAGTGAGCTGTGAGCTCTGTGGACATTGCTGTGGGACAGGCAAGTTTGTGCTCCAGCACCACATCTCCTGTACAAGCTGTGTGGACTGCTTTGTGTTAAATACAAACAATCAGGAGAGCGGTTGGTTGGAGGCACCACCTCTGGCTTTCTCATTTCCCTGTGGTTCCCAGGACTAAATAGGTAATTGGTGATTCCAAATAGATAATTAAATGGGCTGGGGGGGAAGTATTGGCACACGCAACAGCATCACTGAAAGTGGTCTACAATCCAAAAAACATCCAGCCGAAAAGTGGTCAGAAACAGATTGTTGAAACACGCATCATGACAGAGGCTGACGCATCTTGTGCATGGAGAGAAATGGAGCTATTGTCTGTCAAGTAAGAGTGGATCGCAACCATGGTGATGAAAAAGAGCATTTTGCTCTCTTCATACCCTGTCACAAATGGGGTATTGGGAGCCAACGACCTAGCCGACTCCAGTCAGCAGAGAACAAGAAACTGAAGTTGAGGTGGGCTATAGAATGCTAACACTGGTCAGTGGATGAGTGGAAAAACATTGCCTGGTCTGATGAATCTTTAATCCTGCCATCAATCGCTGATGAGATGACCAGCCACAGAGAGCCCATGGATCCATCCTGCAGGCTGGGGGTGGCAGTGGGTTTTCATGGCACACACTGGATTCCCTGTTAAGAGTGGGGTGCCACAGGATGCCACAGGATATATGAACATTGTTGCCAATCAGGTGCATTTCTTGATAATTTTTTTTGTCTGCTTTCCTTTTTTTTTGAGTCAGCTTCAGATGTGTTCAGGTTTGTGAAGGTTCATTTCATCATGGCAGTAAATGAGTAATAATATGAACGTAACCCATTTAAAAGCTGATGGTGCAAGCTATTTCAATGACGACAGTCCCAATTTAGCTGCTGATCGCCAAATTTATATTTGGTCCTTTTGGTTTAATTTGGTTCGATACTAATATGGCAGTGTTCACAATATAATTAAAAAAACAAAATAAAAATTTTTCAAAAATTCTATGCTACAAATCTGGATTTTGGTTTTGCTTTGATTGCAATTGAGGTGAAAATCAGCCACAATGTGTAACATGTGGAGTAACTTCAAGGCTAACGATGGCCTAAAACCAGTGACCTTACAACAAGATTTGGAAACAAAACATTGCGATCTAATCAGACCTGGTCCCAGCTTTCTGAAGGGCTTATTACTCTTATTAATATTATTCCTACCAGTGCCATACCCATGTTTAATAGTGTATGAGGAAACCTGACTGCCTACTTGCAATTTTGGTTAGATTTCAGTTCCTGTGGGCGGAAAAGAAAATGATATTGAGTGCTAACTATTAGCACTATTATAAAGACTCACACATATTATCAAAGCTAAGCTCAATTTAATTGAGAATGGTACTGTGTTTAAAATAAAGTTAAAATAACTGGCTCAGACAACAGTCAAAATTTTCACTGAAGAGGCATGGTTTTCTCATTAAAACTTGCAATTGGATATTATTATTGTAATACTGTCCATGCAGAGAAAGAATCGCTCACATGGGTTTTACGGATTGCCGTAGATATTGCATATTAACTTGAGTGATTAATGGAGATGTGTGATACCTCTGGATTGTGATACCTCTAAAATAAGCAACAGTGGACCAAATCTGAGAACGCAACCCGCGACATTCTACAATTTAAAAGACTCACAACCCCAAAAATAACAAACTAATAATATTATTATTGGACTTGGCAACCATGTTGCTTGTGCCTGCCCCCCACCCCTGTGGAGCCGGGCATGGATCTAATAGGAAAGATTAGAGATTTTGAACAAAGTACAAAAATGAAATTAACAAACAAGCGTGATGTAATTTAAACAGTTTTTTGATGAGGCCAAAAATTGTATCTTGTTGGGGTATTCAGCTTTAAAAAGTTTGCTCAAAAAGACTGCTGATTTTAAATGACAATACCACAAAATAGCTGCTCTATTAAAAGAGCACATAAAATTTAACTTACTATAAAAAGACAGGCCAAAAACGGATGATTACAGCAAAACCTATTACAATCTGCTAGCCAGGGCTAGAGTTGAGCAATTTACTGACTATATTTAGAAGGGGTTAATGATGAAGGTCGAATTCACAGCTCGTATGTCTAATCCTGTCACTTAATATCCAGTCACTTACAATAAGCCAAAAGCGATTTTATCTGTTATATTATTTAGTTACTTAACAGCTCTTAAATAAAAGTTTAAGTGACAAATATGGATCCATGCTTACATTTTCCGGACTATGTGATATTCAACAACCTATTCAACATATGATGTGTGTTAGCTCAGAATACTGGTAAAGGGGCACAGTTATGAAATAACTCACGAATAGTCGAAGGTGATGAATTTGAAAAACTGAAATATGAAAATAAGTGGAAGACTCTATGAAACTCAAGAAAATGCTTATTTATTCTGTACTGTAATAATTGTAATTATTCCCATTGATATTTTAATTTTGATTTACAGGTTAGAATTTTCCTGTAATAAATCATGTGCACATGTGATTTATTATCCATCTCCCTCTAGTGGGTTATCTTGGAAATTATCTTATGGAGGAAATTCTGGATAATCATTACGTGTATACTTTCTCCAGTTTCCTTTTGAAATTTACATTAACATTTATTTATCTGGCAAACACATATATTAAAAATAAATTATGTAGACACAATTGATTCCTACATGGTGCTGGAATGATGATAAAGTGCAATAGTAAAAGAAAAATACAAATTCACTTAAATAAATGAATCCAAAAATTAATTCAGAATAAAGAAGTAGCGGTTAGGTTTTAAGTCAATACCAGAATGTGGTTGGCTCTAACAAACTGTGACCACTCATTACACCAGTGAGGTGCCAGGGCAGAGAATGAATTTATGTGAGATGCACAGCCCTGGAGGGAAGATACCAGCAAATTCCTAAGAACATCACCGGGTCGGATTACTGCATGCGGACAGAGTGTTCCTGTGCTTTCAGTCACTTGGAAGGCTTAAACCAAGGTTTTGAATGTTGAATTGGGGTGAAAGATGGGCTTTCTTTGGGAGCATTTGTAGCATTTTTGATTAGCTGATGTAGTTTTGTGGTGCAGTTTTGAGGCTGGCCAGAAGAGAGTTCCAGTTGTCTAGGCAAGAAATGACAAGGATCTTGGGGGACAGTTATACAAGAACCTAGGGAAGGAAATTAAAGCAACTGGTGATCTAGTGGGAGAATATTAAGCCAAGCACTGGAGGGATCCTCTTTCTGATAACATCTGCCTTGTCATAGGAAATACGTCTATTAAAAATCACTAAAAGTCATTTCGGTTTGCATAGCATTAAAACATAATACTCCACTGTGTGTAGTTATTATCTACGTCAGTCATTTTAATTTTGCTCCCATTTCAACAATTTTGCGAATGAAGATTTCCGTTTTTAAACATACGGTTTTCTGGCCTCACAGGTTTTGCAACGTTGTTTTAAATTCTCAACTCTGAACCTTTGTGTTCCAAAATCAGTTCCTAACACTCTCCAAGATCTCGAGAACCGTTGCTGCTAGAAGGTTAGTTCTTTACTGACGCTTTCACCACAGTGGTGCGGACAATGGAGTGCAAAAGATCTCGTTCAGTTTCCACTGATATTTACCACGATTGGTAAGGGTTACGGTTAGGTCAGGTCAGAGTCAAACTTTCGACATTTATGAAGAAAGGGCAAAAAAAGTAATCTGGAAAATTCAGGTGACTATGATATTATGCTCAAGGTCATCTCAAGGTTGTCACAGGTCAGGTCAAAAGTTAAATATGTTGTTCATATAAAAATAACAGGGCTACAGAAATAGTAAGGGAAATAATAGCATCCGTGGGGCGCCCTGTTGATTGTATTCAAATTGACAAATGTAGTCAATGTTTTCTTTCAATATTTTTGTCTTAACCATCAAAATAGAATAAAAAAGCAAAAATGTAAATTTTGTGCCTTTATTATTGAGAATGATGTCTGCAAATGTATTACCAACTACCCATGATATAGACATACTCTTCCAGACAGCATTTTTACATTTTACATTGATTTTTAAGGTAATTTCAGCAAAGAAATAAAAATTAAGAGACAAATACTATATCTTTCAACCCCCTTTGGCAAATGGGCTTCTACAAGCTATCTGTTAAATATTGAATGTTGCTTTAGCAATTTTAGAAATCTAGTTATTGTTTTGTTATCTGTATTAAATTACTAAAATTTACAAATGGTGCCCTTTAAGCAACTGCATAGGCAGTATTTCTCTCCTTTGAAAATATAATGGCTGATTTAAAAAGCTGAATAAGAGACTGTTCAACCGTTTCTTCTCAAGGCAGGAGATTTTGTGTAAAGACTTACTGTGTCCCACAGCATAGTAGCCTCGCCTGATTGTAAATCTCTTGACTGTACCGGTGCCTCAGCTCTCATTTAAAAAAATGCCATGTGCCGTATGTTAGAACACCGTCACACATTCTTGTATCTTTCTGAATTGCAAAATTCAGTGTGAATTAAATCATAATTGAGTTTAGTAATAAACAGTTTGACACAAATTGGAATGCCAGTATTTACCTGCGCCTGATAAAACATTTTAATATCAAAAAATCCTTAATTTGTTTGTCAAGCCATTGTTATTTGTTATTTTGGTGCCTATTTGTTTAATCTGATGTGGTTTCTATCTGTAACACAAAATAAATTTCAGCACACGTACCTCAATGACAGTGATATGGTTGTTTATATCTTTATGTGTTCCACTACTTTAAAACAAGTACTTCTTTTATTTGGAGATCAAAAGGATTAGCCTATGGTAGCAAGGATCAAGAAGTCGTGCAATGGAAAAAGTGGAGAAGAAATGTTGGAGAGTGCCGGAGAGACAGTAGGAGAGAAATGGAAAGAGAACTGGCCCATGTTTGCCCCAAAAAGCTTTGAAATTTCTTATCAAACTGTTCCTATATTATGTCTCCTGGACGCAACATTCCTTTTGCGTTATTGAATAAAAAGAGTGGTCTGCAGCTGTTGCCAGTTTCCAGTCACCACATTTCTCCGGTGTTTGAGAGGTGCTCAGTTCCTCTCGCCAGTGCCACTCCCTGGAACAGCAGAGGTACCGTCAACTTTAAACTCCTTCTCAAGGGCCCTGTCCTGCCCATGCCCTTCCCCAGTTGAAGGTTTTTTTTGAGTGTCTGCCCGGGAATCGTCCATCTGGAGTCCAGAGCCTCGTCCCTCAGCATCGGTTAGTGGAAGCTATGTGAATTATGAGCGGCGTTTTCCATTTAAAACATGACTGACACTATGGAGCTCTTGCTATTTTATAAATATAACCTACTTTCTCTGGAGTGGAAATGTTAAATTGGAAATGTTAAAGTTTGTGTGCCTCCAGTACCAATAGTTCTCACAATGGCAGGAGAGTATGTTAGAAAACTACTAATCTCTCTATGTATAATAAAATGAATTTACGGTAAGCCAACCATCAAAGCAGTATGAAAGGATGCTTGCAATGTTTAGTTTATTTACGTAAATGGAAGACTGTTTTATAAAACCATGAAATAATATTTTTAAATATCCAATTTTAGACAGTGATAAAATGGTATTAGTTGGTAGTCGTGACGGCTACTGGAAAATATATATATGTAGCTTATATCCTGAATCTGGCTTGTAAGTTATATATATAATTTATATCCTAAATCCAGAGTTGTAAGTTATGTCATTATAAATAAATAAATACATTATTATGTAACTTTTGCGTTTGGCAAACTATAGTTCTGAGCTAGTTCATAGCCAAAAATGGAATCCTGTCAGACATTTAGAAATTTACACCATTCTGGGTTAGTTTTTAACTGACATTAAAAAAATTATTCCTTATAACCCATCTCAGAGTATTGAAAGGATTTCCTCTGTGAGCAGTCATTAGAGTCATCAGTTTGTAATCAGTTTGAATGTATGGTAGAAGTTAAGTTGAATTGTAGGCTATATACCTGTGCCTGAAGTGTGGGTACATACCTTAGAGCACTGGTTCTCAGTCCTGATCTTGGAGCCCCCCTATGTATGCAACGTAATCCCAACGTAATTCTTAATTATCCTAAATTGCCATTAAATGCTATCTAAGACTGATGAAACTCAATCAGCTAAAATCTTATTAAACCAATATGATACATTTTCAGGTAAAAAAATAAAAGAGTGTAAAATGTCTTCTTTTTTCAGGTCAACACACATTTTTGATGCAAACTTTTAGAGCAGGTAACTCTCGATATATGTCAAATCCAGACACCATATTCAATTAACAGCAGCTCAATAAATCGTGAATGAGGGGCAAAAACAGGGGAGCCACAGGACCAAAACTGGTAAATACTGCTATAGTGAGATCTCCAAGACAGCCAACGCCAGTGTAGCAGGGCCTGCATGAGGAGTGTTGAGTAGAAAAACATAGAAGAACGGTATTAGCGAATAAAAACTTCATAAAATGTTAAGCATATCTGTACAGACAAGACTTAAATGCACTGTCTTTTAGAACCTTCCAATAAATAAAAAATTGTTTTGGATACAAAGTCCTAGCTTTAATTCTTAAGGCCCACACACAGTAGTTGGACCTATACCAAGGGAACTATTAAAAGTCCAACTTTTCATTACAGACGTTTTCTATTGATCCTCTATGTATCCCCTTGAAGAATTCCGTTCTGAGTACTAGTTGATGAATGAGAGGAGCAAAAATACACTCACACACCCATGTACGACACACAGACACCATCCACATTCAGTTAATGGGCGACAGATTAATGTCTCGGTTTTCTAGGCCTTTGAATTGGTCACTGATTTGCTATCCTCACTTTGTCCACCCTCAGGTCTGATGCAACTTGAACACTGTGGGTAGGAAGGCGAGGCTGCGTCACAAGTGTTCAGAGGCATCAGCCTCAGGCAGTTTGAGAACAATTTCCCAGTCATCAGGAGGTCTGGTTCATTCATGCAGCCAGCCGGGCTTCTACTAAGCCAACCAAGCTTTAACCCACTGCCAGCATGTTTTGTCTGAAGTCTGGAGAGAAGGGTGTACTTAAAAAATCAATGTCAATATCTCAAAGATCCAGACTTCCCCTTGCTCGATTTGCGGCTTGTGGGTCTCAAGAAACAAAGGCAACATATAAACTTTCTGTTCATTGTATATCACATCTGCTCAGGGACATTTACTGCATTATGTAAAATGTTCAGCCAGTTAATACTTCCTGTGACATGTTCGAAAGGAATTGTTTTTATAAAGTGAAACAGTATATTTCATGATTAAAGATAAAAGAGCAGTCCCGATCTTTCCCGAGTTGTGTGCGTTGCAATTTTGTTCACAGGTTAATTTTACCGAGGTGACTTGTAAAGCAGTAGCCAAGCCAAAGTGAAAGCCTGTATTCGAACGAAACATGGAGGGATGGTCGCCAACTTGTAAAAAAATAAACAAAGATGATCTTTCTAAGAACAGGAGAGGAAGGGGCAAGAGGCCTAAGTGAAATCTTTACGTATTTTTGTGAAGTAATCGTTAAGTATTTTCTTTTCCTCTGTTCTCTGAAGGAAAGCGAAGCCAGAACCAGCATCTTCTGGACTGGCGGAGGCTGCTGAAGATACAGTCAGATAAGCACATGTTTTGACAGGCAAAAGGCAAAAGGACCAAGGAGTGCTGGTAGCTGAGACTGACGGCTCCTTGATTCTTTCCCATGCTAAATAAATCCACATGTAAGATTTAAAAAAAACATTGGCAATGCTGATTGGAGCATGGTTTTCTTGAGTGTTGTCTGTACAACTCTATAAGTATAAGCCTGTTGTTTTCATGGTATCTCTACATTTGGTCAACAGGACATTGGTTGTGTACCTAATGCTTTCATAAATAATATGTGGACTTGATTGAACCACAGAATTACCCCGTTAAAATCAGCATTACATTTGAAAGACTTTTTCTTTTTATTATTTTTTGTGATCTGGATCTGGATAAAAGCTGTCATAGGAACAGATTCACAAAACACTGCAAGATGAATGACATTTCTGAGCAATGTGATTTTTATGAGCCGGAATCAGGGAGACGTAAAGCCAACGAATGCGCAGGGATCAGTGTTGACAGCATGGACTGGCCTGCTATGGAGCCCCTTTGTGTACTGTTTACATTGCAGCAGGTGGGACGGCTGCTCCTGTTTAGATACGTGGGTATCTGATCTTAATTCCACGCCAGCTGTCATTATGCCCATCTAGTGAAACCCCAAACAGACCCGCTTCGTTTCTGTCCTTCTTTAAATTTACAACACTGCTATGCATCCCTGACAGAAAGCAGATACTCATGGAAGAAAAACGCTGCATTGGCATTGCTTTTCCAGTCAGTTTTTTCTGTCTTATTAATTACAAGCTCTACCGGCAAGTTCCTTGACTAATTCTCCTGCTTTTAGATAGATCTCACCTTTAAAACACAGAGTGCTGTTTTGTTGATCTTGTAAGACTCCCCCAGTGAGATTTCTCCCCCAGTAGATTCTGATCAGCTCGAGTTGATCAGTGACACACCTGTATAGAGTTTAGAAAGTGGGTTTTAATGCCTCAACATCATCATGAACATATTTTGACTTCGAGGAGAAAAAAATATCCTCCCCCAGTGGCTTCATCATTCTGCCTCAAACAGTGATGATCACTAATCAGGTATATTTAAACAGCTGCTGCCTGATTCATTACTTGGTTACAGTAGCCTGTGGCTAGGAGAATTTTGGTTTATAAGTTTTGGTTATAAATTGTATTATTAAAGTCTAATTGAAGCAGGTTTTTGTCATCATTATACAATGTCAGAGACAGTTTTCACAAGAAAACAGTGTTCCATTAATTATTGGACAAGATAAAGTCAGGGTCAAAAAACGTTTGGTTGCCAAAACAGGTTCTCATACAGAAATGTGTCTTAACACAATCTGGTTCTCCAGCAAAACAGGCCAAAAATCCAAACAGTGCACTAGTTTGACCCAAATGAATCTCCAAACATCATCTGCACTTCCCCCCCTCTGGTACAGGCACTGACTAAACAAACCAGCAGCCTTTTAAACTGTGGCTGATTGAACCATTGCCTCCAGCTGCACCAATAACAAGGCTGTGGACTGTTGGCAATAAGCAAGAAGCACAGGCTGGCCTTAAAGGTGCAGGACACAGATTTCCTACCCACCATTTTGCCACAATGCTTCATTATAGTTTAGACACTCTACTACCTAAGCTATATATTTAAATCTAGTTTCCTATATTTTTGACCTAATTTTCTATATTTGTTTATGTTCTGATGGGTGTAAGCTTGAAGAACCGGTGCACCCTGTTTAGCTCTTTAAACATTTGTTTTAAACTCACCTGTAAATATACAATGGCTCCAATGTTTTCCCTGGCTAAGCGGAAAAGCAGCAACTGATCGACTAGTGGCACACGCATTTCCTGGAATGAGTGACAGAATGAACAAAAAAAACACAATTCTCATGTCCTTCAATCTGAAAGGCAATGACAAATTTAAACTGGTTCAGAATTGCATTTCCATGCTTATTCCCTGCAATGATGAACCCACGCTGTTACAACACGGTTAAAAAGAAAGACTCAGAGTTCTGTTACATTCCTCTATATTAAACAAAAAGCATATTTAACAGAATTCACATATGATTAGATTTGCATCTTGCTTTGATTGAAGAAGAAAAGTAATGAAAAGACTGTTTTGTGTTATAGTCAGTAAGCTTGGATTCACAAATGACCCAGAGAATGTTTTGCTGATTCTTTTCTTGGCTAGCACCTCCTATTCTTTTCCTCTAGGCCACATTATGCTTCTCTTGTGCATAGGCTTTTGGCCAGCTTTGCTGCACGCATGGTGAACGTGGTGAACACCAGCTGTCCATCCTTGATCCTGCTGCGCCTACAGACCAAATACTAACCAGCACTTCCGAGGTTAACACGTGATGACATGAGCCAGCAGAGTTCTCTTCATGGATGAAGAAGCAGCAAGTCTTGTGAATCCTCAGGAGGCCCCCATCTTCCAAGAGTGGTTCAATAGACTGAACATTTTGCAAACGAGCAGAGGATCAATTGGGTGATGATAGGTAGTGTGGACAAAGGCTGAGGCCAAAAGGAAATTTCTGTCTCCCCTCCTTGTGTATATAAGTGGAGGAATGTTGGCTCAGTGTATTTTTCTATTTGGTTCTTTGGGTCAACAGCATAGCCTGAGTGTTGCATTTCTGTTGTGGTCTGGTTTCCCAGAGTGCCTCTGGCTCGTCAACTCTGGCGGCTCAGGGCAGCGTGTGAAACAGCTAGCATGACTCAGGCAACTCAGCAGTGGGTCCTTCTCCCCCGGTCAGTGCATCACATACTGCTTCGCCGCCAGTGTCATCATGTTCTACCTCGCCCCTTAAATTTATAAAAGGGCCCACAGTGTGTCTTAAGGATGTGAGTTATGGGTGTGCGTCAGAGGTGATATACTCAGCATGCATTCACCATTCTTTCACTAAAAAGGAGAAAAAAGAGCAGCTGGATTTCCCTCAGCAAAGCCAACCTTCATTACTTCACTTGCCATCACAGTCCTTCTCTTTGGTGGTCAGCTGGAGATTGCTGCCCCCTTATTCCTGCTGCACATGCTCACTTGCAATTCAGCGGATTAATGAGAGGGTGTTTGTAAGGTACATGCTACATTTGCCACGGATAACACATTATCTTTCTCTGCCATCGCCAGACCTTCCTGTCCTTGCGGTCTCCATTAACAAGGACCAACACAGATTATTGTATTCCTTCCCCAAAGAACAGTCTGTGCTGCATGACAAAGAACACACTACTCAGTCCAACAGAGTTCACCGTTTTCCCAGCGATTGTCCAGTTTCTGCTTCACCAGGAGTAGGCTGAACTCTGAGAGATCCCAGTGCGCACGGGGCAGAGCCTGGACCAGTCCATTCTTCCCCTAAGGTAATTTTACCGCGTGAGAAAAAGGAAGCTCTGGTATGAATCAGTAAAGCTGAGGAAGCTTGGTTTGGATGGAAAGGTTAAAATTTTCCACCACGTGTGCTTGTTGTGATAGAAATAAGGGTTATGTTTGCATGTGGTACCAATGATGCATACACAGATGGAACTGCTCTAATGCTCTGATGAATGCTTATTACAGCATAAGCTCAGAGGTGCTTTGCACTGAGGACACTGCTCTCAAAAACAACTGTTATCATGAGGTTTCATCACAGATTATCCGTTGGAGCAATAAAACGCATTAAAATTAAAGACTAGAACAAAGAGGTGAACCACAGTTCACTTGTTAACAGCGTGTCTTCACACATAACAAAAACATGCTTCCCTTGTGATCATTTAGATCAGGTTGTATTGTCATAAAAGAGGTCACAACATGAACATGGCTTTTGCATGCTGAAGAAATTCAGCATTCGCGCCATCAATGGGGTTAGACGCAAAACTCCTATTGGATGGAATGGGTAGATCTGTTTAAAGCATTAATAACCAGTTTGCCTCTTCTGCATCAATAAACAACCAATTATATCCTGGCACACCACTGAGGTAGGGATGGCTTCAGAAATACTTTTTTTCAGAAATGGGAAGCACTCAGTTTTAAAGAGAGGCACTGGGCAGACAGATAAGGAAATATATGAGATGGTTGGTGGAATCAATGTAGAATGATTGGTGGAATTGATCATTCTGTAATTTGTCTATTGTACCTAAGAAAATGGAAAGAATCCCTTCCAAATCTAATCTCTGTATCTCAGTATCTCACAAAAGTGAGTACACGCCTCACATTTTTGTAAATATTTGAGTATATCTTTTTATGTGACAACACTGAAGAAATGACACTTTGCTACAATGTGAAGAAGTGAGTGTACAGCTTGTATAACAGTGTAAATTTGCTGTCCCCTCAAAATAACACAACACACAGCCATTAATGTCCAAACCGCTGGCAACAAAAGTGAGTACACCCCTAAGTTAAAATGTCCAAATTTGGCCCAAATTGTCAATATTTTGTGTGGCCACCATCATTTTCCAGCACTGCTTTAACCCTCTTGGGCATGGAGTTCACCAGAGCTTCACAGGTTGCCACTGGAGTCTTCTTCCACTCCTCCATGACGACATCACGGAGCTGGTGGATGTTAGAAACCTTGCGCTCCTCCACCTTCCATTTGAGGATACCCCAGAGATGCTCAATAGGGTTTAGGTCTGGAGACTGCCTTTATCAAGGCAGTGGTTGTCTTGGAGGTGTGTTTGGGGTCATTATCATGTTTGAATACTGCCCTGCGGCCCCGTCTCCGAAGGGAGGGGCTCATGCTCTGCTTCAGTATGTCACAGTACATTGGCATTCATGGTTCCCTCAATGAACTGTAGCTCCCCAGTGCCGGCAGCACTCATGCAACCCCAGACCCTGACACTCCCACCACCATGCTTGACTGTAGGCAAGACACACTTGTCTTTGTACTCCTCACCTGGTTGCCGCCACGCACGCTTGACACAATCTGAACAAAATAAGTTTATCTTGGTCTCATCAGACCACAGGACATGGTTCCAGTAATCCATGTCCTTAGTCTGCTTGTCTTCAG
>JAOVYW010000033.1:198810-231616 GCA_025775045.1 Hiodon tergisus
CCCCCCCCCCCCCCCCCCCCCCCCCCCCCCCCCCCCCCCCCCCCCCCCCCCCCCCCCCCCCCCCCCCCCCCCGCAAGGGACAGTCAGAGCAAGACGTCTGAGGAGGTTGGAGGAGATCATGAAGAGAAAAAAGACGGAGGGGATGATAGAAAGACTTATAAAACGATTGAGGGATGCCGAATTTTACTTAATTTAAACGGAAACTTTTTAGTGACAACCAAAGAATAAACGAATGCGGCAAATTAAAGTAGGCTATGTATTTAGTTTGATGGTTCATTGGCGCGTTGAAAAAAATCTAAATCTTTATCTTGGCACATCGCATAATTTATACGTATCTTTAGACGAACATGATTGATTGCAAACCGTTAATTGGCTTCCTTCAATCCGGTAGCTGGGTCGTTGCCTGTAATTTCGTTGCCTGTTGCGCTCACCTGAAAAACTACACCAAGAAGCATTTTATCGGTTGCCCATGCATAGTCTCTCCATTTTAATATAACTTAAAAAAATACTTTAAAAATATCTCAGTTGCGTATGTCAATATGATGCAAAATATTAAATGACATGTGTATTGATTTAAACCACTAATCCGCTTTCATAAGTTAAATGTATACTCATTGCTTCTAAATATGCAGCAAGCACATAGCGATATGAATAAATGTGTCTAAAATATTCATGTTTCTCAAATTGCAGACAGCATTTGCTCCAATCAAATTGCAAAAATAACGATCTAACTTTCATCCAGAATGTCTTCTGGAGGGGAAATAGGATACTAACCTGCCGGTCCCGGACTGCTCTTCTCTGAATCGTCCATTGAAAGCGGTGGAGCGGGGGGCGACAACAGCACCCTGGAAGCTAAACTGTCACTACGCCCAGCGGGTTGAAAGCTTGTGGTTGGACCGCTGGAGCGTCTTGTCCGAATGATTTATGTTGGAGAGTGGGCGGAAGAGAGAGAGAAAGGAGGAATACACGAGAGAGAAGAAATTATTTTACAGTGCAGTAGAACATTAAATACTAGCAAAACTGGATTATTATATGATAATTATAAGTATTTCGATATTCAGTATCTTATCTAGTTTGGGAGCGTTCAGTTTGTTTTATGTTTCCACAACCTTTTCATCACGGACAACATAAAATCAAGATAGAGGAATGCAATACTTATTCAAGTTGTCACAATATCCTTGTATAAGTTAACCACGATAGTGAAATCAAACATGATAATACAGCTGTCATAATTAAGTATCATAAAATAAATTGTGTCGCCTTCAGATGTTGGAAATTGTTTTGGTGAGGATGTTCAGTGCTACAATTTATATTCCTTAATAAAATAAATTCTTAATTAAATTAAAAAAAATTTTTAAATGATTGCCTGACTTCAACTGATAAAATTTTTACATTTTTTGACAACCCTTTTATTAGTTGGTAAGCCTATTCTATTTGAAAGAGGTTACCTCTCACTTCCCTTTGACCTTTCATGAACCCTTAACATTACATTCCAAAGAAATAAAGGTGGATGAGGCTAAATTTGTGCAGGCATTGAAAAATGTTGAGAAGACTCTGCAGCTCTGACTGCAGTTTAATTATCCTAGTAAGTTTAGTTTGTTTCTTTATGTAAACTGCACAATGCTGCCCCTAACAGTCAAGTGATAGGAAAAATAAAAATAAAAAACAGAAGGGTACAGGGATGCAGAAAATTCAGTGCCTTCATATTTCACAATATAAATTTTATGCATGAATCCTGCATTTAATCTGGATTCCGAGCTTCAGATGATGCTCTAACAAGCAATAAAACACACACAGTGATAAAAACACAAATCAATTTATTTCAATACAACAACCAAGCAAAGATTAAATAAAAGACTCGTATTGTTCTACCATTTAATCACAAGTGCAGCCAGTAACTGGCAGACAAAAGAAACATTAATAATGTATTACATCAACAGAACTTTTACAGTTTTTCCCATATGTAAACAATTCTGTGCAGAAAGGGAATCTAAACTTACCTAAATGTTTCCTGTACTTCCTTTTTGTAAATGCATTTAAATACATTGTTAAATTAAAGTTACACTGCTTTCATCCATAAATATGCTCTAGATACCCTTCAGTGTTTTATAACCCTGATTGGCTAAGTACAATAGATATGGCTATCAAAAATTCAGACAAAAAAATTCGACATGCACATTATTGTCATGCATAACCCTTGAGGCAAGAGTTGCTTTGCCAGAGAAAAAGCTAAATGCTAGGAGCCTTTCAAGTAAAAAAAAACCCAATGCAGATCTTTGAGCTGAAAATTGTAATGTAGACGTGATCCCAGTGCCAAACACTCACTGTGCGGGCAGGCACAACAGAAGCATGAGCATGGTGTTGATCTGCAGTGGTGTCAGTAGGACTTTGAGTAGTGCCTCTGCACATATGCAACATGTACACAGCAATGTACTATAAAGATCTCCTTCCTCCTACATTTAGAGGGTATTTCATGGACACTGATGTAGGCCAAACTATTATTTTTAAAATCATCCTGTTAAGTACTCATCAACAAATTATCATGTCTCAGTTTATTTAAAAGCTAAAGTATTCTAGACAAAATTCCATTAAAGGAAGTCCCCCTTTAATAATGGAATTTTATCAAGAACTTAATGATGGAAGACATTTTAGGCAACAAAATAATTGTTTTGTTAATCACTCAGAGCTAGGTATCAAAGGAGCCTCCTGCATGGCTTACTTGGTAAAGGCACTTTCCTGAGTGCAGACTGAGCCATATGAGCTGGATTTTGCTGGTTTGAATCCAGATCATATTATCAGCTGGTTCTGACCATGAGAGCGTAGGGGTGGCTTGGAAGTGGCCCGGGTGGCCAGAGTGACTAATTGCTAGTGGACGCCTTCTACCATCTTCCCAGGTGCCTACAGGCTTGCAGTACCGTCTAGAGGAATCTGCCTCTCATGCAGGCTGTGTAGCCTGCAGTGTGGAAAAGTTATGGGTGGCTTGAAGGTGACTATGATTGGAGGAGACTAGTTCCTCACCTTACCTGTGTGTGGTAGTGGGTGTCATAGAAACAAGGCATTATTAGCAATTACAAATTCTTAAAAAAACAACAAATACAGCCTACATTTTCTCTGTCTAAGTGGTCTACAAGGATATAAATATAGTGGTGGCTAGGATCCACAAATGGCTTTTCAGCTTTATTAAAAACCTTTTAATTTAAAAATGTATCATGACTCCTTCATGGTTTTCCCTATGGCAAGCTGGAAATTTAGTTTTTAATTTACAATAAACATTGGATGAAAGCTACAACCCCCAATACTCTCCTCAGACCAAAATCTGTTGCATATCAGCCTCAGCAAATATTTTCAAGACATGTGGTTTATGTGGCTTGTAATTAAACATACCTTTGAACATGGCTGCTTTACAAGTGTTTGAGTGTTACAGGTTCCTGAGGAGGGCTCTGGCTATTACGTGGCACCATGAAGTCACTTCCAGGGGATATATGTGGGCCACCCGACCTGTAGGGTTGTTTGGCAGACGCTGTAATGGAACTGCCATACTCCACAACTCTGAAGCAGGAATCAGTGATGCTTAAAAAAGAGGCAGGGACACCAGAAGGTTGAACGGAACCAGCATTACTGGCACAGATATAGCCACTGTTGCTAGGACTATTATAGTTGGTCTCAGCCGTAGTCGGTTGACCAATATTCAGTGCTAAGGAGGACACAGCAGTTTTCTGGTGTAGAGGTAGGCAAGAGAAATCTGGTGAAGTCACAATGCAGGCCCTTTTAGGGATTTTGTAAGGAGGATGAGGTAGAGAAAGGTAGTCCATGGTGCGACTGAGGCCTAGGGAGGCTCCTCCTAAGGGAAGGGCAGCCATCCCTGCTGCTGCCCTCCCCCTGGAGTTCTTCTTGTACTTCATGCGTCGATTCTGGAACCAGACCTTCACCTGCCGGTCGGACAACCTCAGCAGCGACGCGATCTCCAGCCGCCGCGGCCGACACAGGTAACGGGTGAAATGGAACTCCTTTTCCAACTCCACCAGCTGGGAGTCTGTAAAAGCAGTTCGTACACGCTTTGTCACCGGGCCAAATCTATCATTGTCACTCCCCAGGGGGCTAGCCTCGCCACCACTACTGGTGGATTCACCTGGAAAATGACAGACAGACAGACGCATGGGACATGAAGGACACAGAAAACACATCACTCAGATAAATTAATTCAAGGGATTTGCAATAATGTATCGCACCCCCTTCGCTGCATGGCAGCTTTAAAGCAGTAGTTTTACACAAGCAGTAATAAACACATCATAGAATGTTAATGGAAAAGGCGGATTCATTATATGTCCATAGCCATTTGGACCCAATTAGACAACATCCATCCATCCATCCAATGAGACAACAGGTATTGTTAACTTATCTTATAGGGTACAAATAAATAAAAAATAATTCCCAATGCATTTCGAACACTTACACTTTTTAATTAATTAAATTTTTAGAATACTAATTTCCTTTCTTCCGCGCTAACCCTACCATATATGTTTCTCTCCACTGAAAATCTGAGTGTGCATTCCTGTCCCGTTTAAGCTACAGTCCTATAACAATTCAAGTATATATCACATTGTAGACTACTTTTATGACACACATTCACAAAGAATCAATTTGGAAATTGATGGTGATTCATTTTATTGGATGATGCACAGTTTTCAGAAACTGGTAATGGCCCTTTGCTTCACTCACTAGCTCATCGCATACAAATTCTGCAATCCCATATTACGAACGGGAAATGTTAAATACATAGAAAAATGCAGACACTAAACGAGCAATCACAAGCCAAGGATACTGTCATTTAAAATGTGTGTATATGGGAGGATAATAGAATAAGCAAACCACCACGAAGACCCTATGTCTTTTCAGTGAATTAATTTAAGCAGCACATTCTCCAGAGAATTTGATAGATGGTTCAATCTCTGCCAGCTTGTGAAGGGCTAAATACACACCTCAATTAGATTTTTTTCCCTGTCTGAGCACCACAGATTTCAATGTAGTTATGTTATGTTATGTTATGTACCATAACATATATGCAATATGCAGGTGGATTTGAGCACAGCTGCTTTTAACATCCCTAAACGTATCTTATCTGTACTGTTAAAAGAATAGAATGCATGTTGAAGAAGGGGAAGTTCAATATTTATAATGATGATAATTTTGATTAAAGTTAATGATATGTGGTATCATTAAGGCACAAGGCTAAATCATTTGGTCCAGCAATGAGAACACAGCTCTGCTACATTCCAGAACTTAAGCCTTAACAAGGTTATAGTTTGAAGTTGAGCCTCAACTTTGCCAGGTTATTTAAATATATAAAGAGGTCACATTAAAATCCTGATAAGCTGGCTTTCAGCTGTTACACATGTTCATTCAATACACACTGTCTTCTAAAGCCATTATCAGTACACTGAAGTTGTAGACAGGCATTAAATAACTGGAGGCTGTGCTTTTCTGGAATACCAAAAGATAATATTAGACCTATCGGTTCATTTTAGTTCCCAAAAATTGGATGAAAAATATAGGAAGCACCGAAAAGAAAAAGGCAGAAATCGCAGATTTCCTTACGAATTGTAAAATCCCTTGAGTAACTGAATAAAGTTTTAGTTCTAATAAAGTTGGCTATTTAACTCAAAACATGGTTTCAGCATACAAACAACGTTAAATCGTTCTGCAAGTGTAAGCAATTTAACAGGTTGCATTTCAGAGTTAACGGACATTTACGGACCACTTTTGTCCATGTCCTGATGTTTCCAAGTTTATAGCACCAATACAGTTTTGAAAGGAGGCAAAGAAACACTGGTAGAGATGAGAAGATTTTATATTGTTTTTAAACGAGAGAATTTCTAATAAATAAAGGCGATTAAGAACAGTTGACATCTGAGAGACGTACGCATCGAAAGACAAACACTTATAATATGATATTATAAATAAAATTTAAAACATCAAACAATGCTATCCTTACCCGATGCAACGAATCGATCCAGTCTTTGTTTAGTTATCTTCCGTGTCTCTTTCATCCAAGGAAATATATGTTTGTCTGAAACACAATCGGGGGAAGGCTGACTGTGTCTGCCTGTGCCGGTGTCTTGGACTGCGTCAGTGGTTAAATCTGCTGGACCCAAGCGGCTCCAAAACGGACTAATCCGATTCGAGTTGCGACTGGCTTCAGAGGACGAGACGAGGGAGACGGTGCAGAGCGGGTGCTCCTCGATTTGAGAGGTATGGTATCCACATGTCACCACCATGCCTTTGGAATCATTCTCAGGGTCGAATGTGCTTGTGTCCTGCAGGTGACATTTTAGATTTTGGTTGTCCGTGGAAGTTGGATGCAGTTGTCGAAAGTCTAGCTCGTACGAGTCTTGGCAAGCATAACCCAAAGAGGATGCTGTATTTTCGAAATATAAGACCTTTTGCATATTATCTCATTGATTTGCTTTTTAATGCATCCGCCTTCGGCATGAAACAATCAAAAGAGTCAAGAGTTCACCTTAAGATCACGTGGGGGCAATGCTCAGATAGCCGAACGTAAGATGGTACACCGGACAGTCCGTGAAACAAGTTAACCTGGGAGCCCCTATTCTTCCACGATGCTCCACTTCACCACTTCGCTTTGCAACATAAAAAAACGTCTTAACCTGCAAAACACAAAAACAAAAACAAATCAAACAAAGGATGTCATGAAAACATTACGATTAGCACGGTACAATCATCAGTTGGGAGTTACAAAGTAAGTGAGTGGGTAAGGAGGGAGCCCGCGAGAGAGAGGGAGGAGAGAGAGAGAAGGCTGCCCTGGGAACTCATGTTTCACTTCTCTGATTTATTCTCTTTTCCTGGTGAATAATACTAGTAAGATATTTCTGAATGGAAAATCCCGGAGTTTCATAGTAACAAGTATTTTCGAGGACAGTTGGGGTAGGTTTACTTCCCCCTCATTTTAATGGGCACATTTTTATTGAGTTTTATTCTGTTTAAAACACACGTGAAGAATATGATTTTGACTTACAGATGAAAATGTATAATTGTGTATTTTATTGTTAAATGGATTCGTACTTTTATTTGATTACATGTTTATATGAAAAAGTTATTTTTGAGTTTAGATGTTTAATATGTTATATGGTATATACATGGCATATGTAATATATATATATATATATATATATACACATAGGTTTTATGTACAACATTCATGACATGACTATATCTGAATACAGCTGAATGTATATAAGCTTAACACTTTTACTTTTAAACTGTGTTTAAATGTATACATTTATGTAAAAGTAAACGATTTAACTAGAATCATGGGGAGTGGTCAAACAAAGGGGTTTTGACAATGATTGCCATGCACAGACAATGAGAACATCACAAAAGATCCTATCCCTGCTTCCACATAATATTGATTTTGGGGTCACGGGATATCTCTATCAGTCATTGTTTGACATCGCGAATATTACATGTATAGTATAAGTATAAATTGTATTTTCAGAGGAAAACTTAACAATAGTTCATATTTTAACAATAGATTAACAAAGAAAGCGAAGAAACCTAGACTCATTCGACAGGAGAACTGTAAGTCTCGAAACAGTATCAGCGACTCTACAAACTTAATTGAATTAATGAAACTGGCGATTTGACATGGGAACAATAAATCAATTGTTGTTATATAAAACGAAGCTTTTTAAATGGAGTCGTCCAGATCAAACAGTTTAAAAGTATTGTGGCAATACATTACAGAAATGACCAGTCTTCGTTACAAAATAAGGCTAAATCCAACAGCCCAAAACATATTCTGTAATGTACTATTATAATATATGATATATTATATTAGGTACATAATATTATATACGTCGGCCTATTTTTTCATAATATAACACCTCCAATCTTACTGACACAGATTCCTCAGATTTATCTGTAATTTGTTGACCCCAATTATCTGAAAACAGTTTAGATGTTTAATTCTGTTAAATAAACACAGCATTTTAAAACTAAGTCCCTCGTGTGTTTAAACGAGAGCACTGCTCTATATAAACATTTCAGTGGTTTTAAATGAATAAAGGTTGAACACAGGTAACGTTTAAGATATGAAGATCACATTGCGTTCGAAAGTGTTGGTGTTTCGTGTTTTTGATTTTTTTTTTGTGTGTCTATTTTGCAGTTGAATCAGTGCCATCGGTGAAAGTACTATGAATTTAGGAGTAAGATTTAAGTGAGAACTGGGTACTCCGTGTTTGTCTGAAGTCGTGATGGATGGTTCAGAGAGGAACGTAAACCGGGGTCGACCCTTCCTCCCCTCTCGATTTAATCTTCGTTTCATTCACTTTTACAGAGCCGCAACAAGGAGAAATCCACACCAGAGCTTCCGAAATAAGTTATTACACTAAACCCTGATGTTTTTACGCCTTGTCGACCTCGAACAAGCTTTGAGTATAATAACGCTTTAACAAAAAAACAAAAAAACAATCTACTTCGTTAAAAAGAATATTATTATTGTTTAAATAGGCTAATCTATGTCGGAGACTCGGAAAAACCGTGACTTTCGACAGTTTAACAATGGACGTAATCACTGGTTATTTGTACTATGCCTATTCAATTAAACAGAAATACCATGCTCTTGATGTCTCTCCTTTATAAAACAGATAGCTACTTAAGACCATGTTCCGGCGTTTTGAGACTACTTCTGCGGGAAATGCTCGCAATCCACGGTTTCCCAAACTCTCGCTGGTTGTATTTCAAATATATGTCTAATAATTGCTATCAATTTGTTTATCACGGTTTAGTGAATTCCGTCACAAAGATCAAACCGCAGTGCTCGTTTCCACATGCCCATTACGCGCCAGGCTTCTAGATATCTTCCGCGCCATTTGTTGAAATATCACTGCATTCAAATGCGCAGTAAATACAAGGAAATAGATGACATATGGCTACTGAGTAAATAATGCAGAAATTAGAAAAGAGACTCGTTCTACTAGTTTGGCTAATGGAAATCGCTCCTTCTGCGTTACTGCGCTGATTGATGAACAGCAATTGGCGTCAATCGCGAGCTTGAGATTTAATCTTCGGTTGTTGAATAAAATCTGCATTATTATGGCTTCAAAGCAATATCAATACAATGACAAAACACGTAGTGAACCTTAATGGTCGGATTTGTTGACCTGTGTAAATAGTAGGCCCATTAATTCCTATGTATTTATTTACTCTTTAATTCCTATATATTAATTTTAATTCGGTGAATATGTTTATTAACTTAACGTTATGTAAAAATAAATATAATTACACAGTACATTTTAAAGATGGAGACGATAATAATTATATGAATACTAACGTAATTCTTGTATTTGACATAGTATAAACGCGTTTAATTAGCATTTTAGTCAAATCCCTTCTTGTTTTCGCTTAATTTCTTTCTTTCTCAAATGTCACAAATGTCGAAATCGAAAAATAATTCATATCTAGTCAGGCTAGTGAGCAAGAACATATTTTCGCCCCTCCTCGGGCATGCTACAATTCCCCATGAACTCTGTTTGAACCACGATGGTAGTAATAAATCATTTTTTCTTGCTAGCACAGAAGCCCGCGGTTCGCCGAAGCCCTTTTCAACGCTTTCGAAAACGCCGGCAGAAAAATTCACATAAAACAATGTTAAAACCACAGATATACCGCTGACATAAAATACAGAATTAACAGGGGAAAACGATTTTTAAAAAGAGCTGATTGGAATAATTGATTCAAAATTAAAATACATAAAATACAATACATAAAAGTTTAATACATATTTAAATATATATTTTAGAAATATCTGGCATTATAGAAAATCAACAACCCTGGAATACAACATCCCCAAGGGAGTGGGCCACAGAGAGAAAATTGAACACAACCGGGAAGAGAGTGATAATGAGTAAGACATACGTATCTTCCTCAAATGATGACTCTAAGGTTGGCATCAAATCCAAACATTGGCATCCTGCTAATCACACTTTACTTAACTGTATTTTCTTTTACGAATAGAAGAAATGCGATAAAAAAAAAAACGCTATTAAATACAATTTTATTAAATGCGATTAGCGGGTAGTTTTGATTGAGTCAGAGGAAATTTCTCGATAGAGGAAAGCTAATAGATAAATTCGTCGTTTCACAGTGTTGTAATCAATTTCAATTTTAAAAACAGCGACTAAGGAACGCTTCTGATGAAACTGGCAGGACACTGTCGACTAGTGAAAATTTGCCTTGAAGCATACGTAATGAGGGTAAGTTCAGTGGGTAAAAACGTTATTCTTCTACATAGTTAGCTGCAGCAGAGTCGGATTGACTGGTCTCTGAAAAAATGTAAAAAAAATTAAGACTGAGAACAGTGGACCCTATTAATCAAAGTGTCGGAGTAAAAATCGTTATTATGAACAGAGTAAGAACTGTTTACGATTCATCAAACGAGGAGTGGGTTTCTTCAGATAGCCGAAGGACGTAATGACACGTCAAATAGCGACTGTTTCCACCATCCTAAAAAAAACCCAATTTGCATATCATTGCACATGCAAGTAGGTAAAGGAAGCAAATGATCAAACATTTCCGTTCGAAGCAGGGCGGTTTTTCTGCAACCACGACGCAGTTTAACAAGGACCAAACATGGAAGGTGCTGCGGTGTTAGCGTACAATACTAGTGCAAATGCATTTACAATTAGTAGACTATGTGGGCGGAGCTACAGTTGTTTGCAATCAAAATGGCAAAACTCTTGAGAAAAAAAAAACGGCGACAGACCTTGTCTAATCTATTCAGCGATTTTACTTAACCAATGTATATGGGCATGTGACGATCTATCACCTCTACAGCAAAACACGAGTTACTAAAAGTAACGTATCGTTTTCCAATAAAAACAGTAGTTAAACTGGTATTTTGAAGTGTGGTAAAAAACTGTGCAATAAATAATATTTTATGAAGCCCTGCTACCTCAGCGACAAAACGAGCGCAGACTCACACACAATGCACAAAACAGCCCTTTCCCCATTTACTCTGGTAGCAATACTATCATTACACCCAGTGCCTTTGCAGCGGGGCTTTTGTGAACAAGCTCACTACAGAGAGTGACATCACTCCTTGGAGTCGAAGACAAGGTTACGATTAGTTCCTTGATACAAAAACGTAGGCATCCAGACTTATACCAACTTAGGTCTTTGGCTCAATTAACTAATCGTTTCTCCTAACTATCACAATGACCCAAATTCAATTCCAGATTAGGACGGGTAAAATCCCAGTGACGGGGGTTGAATAGTGTCTGTTACATTGGTGCTGTGACCTGGCCCTGGATCTGCCAGCTGAGGTTGCTATGGGTATTTAGAGAGGGAGTCTAGTGAGGCTCATTGTGAACAAGCTCGCCACTGATGGCAATGTCACTCTCTGGAAAAGTCATTTCTCTTGTCTCTTGCGATGATCCAAGTTCAATCACCGTCTAGGGCGGGTCAAAGGAGAACAATTACAAATCGGAATTCAAATAGAAATTTTGTGGTTGCCATTTTTTTTCCAAAGTTTTTAAACTTATTTTAAAAGTTTTTCAATTTGGATTGAATGGAAACAGGTTACAGTTTGGGATTAACTATTGACTATAGACAATAGCAAAAATACTAACTAGAATATGAATATTCAAATGGGTTGGCTTAGCAGGTGCAGAATGCCAGGCATGAAAGAGCTGATGTATGACCTAAATCCTTAATAAACACATGGGCAAAATAACAAAGATACAATGATCAGAGTTGGTGTGTCCCTGCAACTGCCCTTCCTATATATTTGGCTGAGCGATATTTACGCTAATTGGCTTTTATTTGTCTAGTGTAACCCAGACAAACACTTCAGCATAGCTCCTGGACATTGCTCAATCATTGGTGTGCTAGGTGCCATTGTGTACTACTGCTACATTGTATGAGAAAATAAACAAAAATGCTGACGTAAATATTATATCAACAGTATTATAATTTAGTTTTGTATTTGTTTATAATAAAATAGTTAGGACCAATGTTAATTTTGGCGGCTATTTAAATTTAATCTTAGTCTTTTGACTAAAATATATTGTATGTCTATTAATTTTTATCCCATGAAGTCTTGGTTATTTTAAGTTGACTAAAACAGGGACATGTTTTTTTTAGCTTTAGTCACATCTATTTTAGTCACATTTGAGAAATTCTTAGTTATATTTGTATCCCTGAACTTAATGTATTCTATCTGACACACTAGGGCTGGGATTAGGTCAAATCTTTGACGACTCACTGCTCACATTCAATAACATTTTTATTTAATAGCGTTTTCTTTTTATAATTGGAAGAAATATTATACTAACAGACAAAATAATCTAAATAAGCTGTTAAATACAGTTTTATTTAGCCTTGTTACTTTCAAAAACGTGTAGATCTTATATTGGATCTTATATTAAACTTCAGGGACAACCAAGACAGTCAAAATGAAGCAAAACTGCCAGTGTTAAATCAACAGTGTCGGTGCTGGACCAGAATGGTCTCATATGGACTGATAGTGTTTATTTAATACCGGTGGTTTTTCTGTGGAAAATGGCACAAGAAATCAAATATAAATGCCTACTAAGGACGGACAATTTGTCTAATTCACTATGGAATTCATAGTCTGAGTGTATGGAGTTCCATATTAAATTATTACTATTACAAGCCAGAATAAATGACTAATGTTCTGTGAGTGGATGTCAGACGTGGTAATCATCTGAAGTGCAGTGGTACTGCCTCCTGACCCCTGGGCAACCTCAGATTTCTTGCACACTGCAGTGACACCCTGGTCAAACGGGCTCCTCCAGGTCGAATAACTGCCCTAATGAGGTCATCACCATTTAATTTAGCGTTAAGTGCTGAGCGAAGTCCCCATAAAAGTCCCCAATAAATAAATTTGCCTTCAGACCCTGAAGCTTTCTTTACAGGTGTACTGGGAAAATGCATTTAACATCTGTAACCCTCATTACTTTTTTGTGTTTTACTCATTCTACGTTAATTTCATTCATCAATTATGTGTGTGCCTTTCTGGAAAAAAAATGCTTTGATTCCAGGAGTACTGTATCTGGTGTTTGCTAAAAGTATAAAGACAGCCTATTAGCAGAAAGTTATCAATGGCATTTGAAAGATAATATTTACAGATCTGTGGTTTATTGCAAAGTCGTTTCCCTAAGAGCAAGACTTTTCTTTTTTTGATTTCATGAATGGGGAAAATGTGTGTATTTTCATGAAATTTTTATTACTGAAGTTGAGTCCAGTAAACAGGTTTCATTTTGGTATTCAAATACGGAATATGTTCAAATATGAACAGCATGTAGTGCATACTATCCATCCATCCATCTATTTTTGAAACTGCTTATCCTGGGGAGGGTCGCGGGGGACGCCGGAGCTGATCCTGGCAGACATAGGGCACAAGGCAGGGATACACCCAGGATGGGACTAGTGCATACTAACTTTTGATAAATGAGGCCCATTGTTAGTAGTGTTTACCTATGCATAGTTATAGATGTTGGTTTAACAATTTACCCAGAGTTATCATCCGAATAAAATTTTAAACATATATCAAGTGGGTTCATTGTCACTGTGGGATGCCGACCAGAGCCAACAAAAGAGCCAGGTATGCGTTTCGAAAGAGTTTATTGAAGGTGGGAATAGACGGTGGAATAAGGTGCATGGGAAACTGAGAGGTAAAGGTTTGTTTGTAAAAGGAGGGTGGAAGTGGGTGGTTCTATGAAAAAAATAAACAAACAAGATTTGTACAATGCTGAACCTCAGAATTCTCAAACCGGTACAGCCTTCTGGCAAAAAATACAACCAATACCAGTAATGCCGTTTAAAAAAAATGGCGACCTTACCGACTCTTGCCACTAGGTGCATTGGCTAATTGAAGACAGTCGAAAGCCAGGCAGAGTAAGTTTTTGGTTTCCACTCCATTTCTTACTTGCACCAACGAACATGGTTAATCACCTACTATTAACTTGTGTTAATTGTCTTCAAAATAGACATGAATGTAAAATATATATGCAGGCAGGTCAAAATTACAGATTCACAAAAAAGAACTTGCATCTAAAATCCACAAATTCAATAATATCCATACAGTCAGTTATAATAAGCATGTTATGCTGTTTATGATTTAATATTCAAAATGTTTAAATAAACAATCAAACAGTAGCGCCAGTCAGCAAAAAAGAGGATAAGTGGGGGAAAAAGAGGAAAAAGAGAAATGTATTTATTCATTTTAGAAGCTAACCACTAGGCCTTAACATGTTAAATAGCAGTGTGTTAAGGGGGGATCACATGGTTGACATCCATCTTGCCCTACTTACATACTAGCATGAACAATAGGCACCAAATAAATACTAGCATTCTCTCTCACGGCCCAAATTATATAACTACCATTGCATATACTAATACTACTCATCTTCCTAAATTGGTAACATATTAACAAAATGTATTTTTGTTTAGAATATTATAATACTCGCAACGCAGAACAGTATGTACGAAATACCTCCCAAACGGTATAAACAGTATCAAGATAAACATAGCCTCCAGCATGTACCTAATAATGATCTATGCGACAAAGAAATGTGTACTTACAATCAGGCATTGACAGACACCAACTACAAATGAGCCCCTCTCACACCTTTCTGCAGAGAGAAATCTCTCAGGTTTTCTATAGATATCGAAGATCCCTGGCAGAGTGTGTCCTGATTGATGTGTGATGTGCCGTGTCAGACTGTACTTGATCCAGTAGGATCATTTGGAACAAAGGATAAAGGAACAAGGCATGCGCAGGCATGCCCTGGCTGTATAGGTTAAGCAGGTACAGACTTTACCCTGATCCTTTACCCCTTATCTATCAACTGAGGCTCACAACCCATTTCTTAATCTTTAATGACAGACTGTGACCAAACCTTTACAAGTTGTAGAATGCTGCCACTAGGATCTTAGCCAAAGAAAACCAAAAAAAAAAGTCCTTATCACTCCGGTCTTGAGTCGGATTTATATTTAGCAGCCGCAAATGAGCAGTCAGCATGGACAAAATAACACTATTTGCGGACAGCCGGAACAACCCCACACATCCAAGAAAAAGTGTCTGCGCGTACTATAGCCATGGAGCTGCATCTTCGTCCATTCTGGATACAAAGATAGCAGGTTTTGAAGAAAGGAAACAATTGATGGTGATATCGATATTATAGCTATATGACACGTCAAGACATGCAAACAGCAATTCAAGGAGAGAGAGATCTGAACATTGAGATCTGAAGTTTTATATAGAAGTGGAATTACCTGAGAGATCCATTTGTAAAAAAAGGAATAGGGAAAAACTTGCTAATAGTCACAACAATAATTTCAAACATTAAATTACAAAGGCATTGTTGGGATTCAGCTAGCCTCACTGATGACCCATAGAGCACCATGTTGACTTCAAGGTCTTACTTCACATTTCAAAGGCATTACATGGTCTTGGGACTTTGTATTTAATATACCTCCGAGTTTTCTACAATACCTGAAGATTACTTCACTCACAAGTAGCTGGCTATTTGACCGTCCCAAGAGTAGCAACAAATTTGAGATATATGTATAGCTTTCACATACAGAACCCTGCTATTATGGAATAGTTTAAAATGACCTGTTCATTTTGTTCTTTAGCCATCTTGGGTGCTGAGATGGAGAGTGGCCATTGCTTCTCTATGAATAGGCCCACCCCTTTGGTTTGACTGTTCTTTTAGGGGATGGGAAGCACTCTGATTACCATCATGGCTACATTACTTTCCCTTATTTGTTTTTTTTTTAAATGCTGCCATAGTTTTTTCCGGCTGCGGCTACATAATGTTGCACAACATAACAATAAATGAATATGCTCTCCCTCTGTTTGTTTGCCAGCTGCTAACCTGTTTTCCTTTCCCCTCTCTCTGGCATGGGAGAGCTGTGGGCCATCCAAAAAGGGATATCATCTCCAGTGCAGTCCTGGAAGCAAGAACCAAGTATCAAGAACGAACCACCTTTAATGCACTGTTGGCTATCCCTGCAACCCTCCGCTCAGCAGCTGTTCATTGATTACCTTATTATTCCCCTTTGTTCTATGTGTCTACTTTGATATCATTTTCCAGGATTTTTCTTGACTGCCTCAGGGGTGAGAGACTTATTTTCCAGTTTTTCTCAATTGGCTCTGGGTTTTCTGGGGTTTTTTTTGGATTCCCTATGGAAAATGCAATCTGTTCAGTGCTTTGTGACAAATTCCATTCGAAAAAATGTGCAATAACAAATAAAGTTTGATTGATTTTATGGGTCTATTCAAAACTCGGTTACATTTATAAAACCATCTTTAAAAAAATATGTTCACAGGTTCAAGTACTTAGCCAAAACATGTGGTTGTAGTTTCAATGGATACAGCATCGTGTAACATTTTAAGAGGTAATTATAAGTAACTTTGTTTTTTTTTTTATTCCAAATCCAATTTTTTAGATAAACAAAATAACTGATGTCGCTACAGTCCCAAATCAGAGGCGGCTTGATCTTAACACTGTCACTTAGAATGAAGGACAGTAATAAGCTTCTGTGTTTTCCTTTGTAACATGAGTAAAACAAGGAAGAGTGAGTGTGCTAGCTAGTTTACTAATTTGGAGCTGATTTATCAAACCACAGTGTTTGGTCAGAATGATATTTAAATAAATTCCCAATTAACTTAGCACATTAGCATATTTAATTAAGGGAAATCCGTTGTGTAAGTGACGATACAAAGTGATGTTGCTATGTATAGCTGCTATTCTTTGGTACATGATAAGCTTCCTCAACTAAATTTTAATTACCAATTTAATCAAACTATATAGTATAATAATCAGCTTCCTGGCACGCTATACATTAGACTTTTTTTTACATTTATTTTTCTTGTACACAAAAACAACAGAAAAAAGCCTATTCTAATTAAATATCATAGTTGGCTTCTGTAAATTATTTGGTGTGTTAGCCTATAATTTGTCTGATATATACTTTTAATTACATAATTTAATTAAACAATTAGTATGAACAATTAAATCTCTCCTGGGAAATATTCTTTTAATTAATTTTTACTAAAAATTTAAAGGTATAGTAGCCGAACATCAAACCCAGGATTTCATGGTTTCGAAAATAAATATGTTTGAATGTCTATATATGTGGTAGATGCACTATATTCTACTACTACTACTGCTACTGCTACAGTTACTACTGCTACTACTACTACTACTACTACTACTACTACTTCTACGGTTACTACTGCTACTAGTACTACTACTGCTATCACTACTATTACTTCTACAGTTACTACTACTGTTACTACTACTACTGTTATCACTACTGTTACTTCTATGGTTACTACTGCTGCTACTACTACTACTGCTATCACTACTATTACTTCTATGGTTACTACTACTGCTACTGTTATCACTACTATATCTTCTACGGTTACTACGGTTACTACTGCTACTACTAGTACTACTACTACTGCTATCACTACTATTACTTCTACGGTTGCTGCTACTACTACTACTGCTGCTGCTATCACTACTATTACTTATATGGTTACTACTGCTACTACTACTACTACTACAATACTACTGCTATCACTACTATTACTTCTACGGTTACTACTGCTACTACTGCTACTACTACTACAATATTTCTGCTTTCATAATGTGAAAAAATTGAATTAATAATCATCCAGATCAGGAATCATGCGGTAATACTGCGGAAAACAGCTATCAACTCTGATATTCTAAGGACAATTTATTATCATCCTTGATTTGTTGAACATGGTGGAACTTTATATACTTACAGAGAATATATATAAACAGCAGCATATTAAAAGCCTAGAAAACTGACATAAACACGGTCCATATTATTATACCCGAGCTGTGCACACTACAGTGCAAAAGTGTCTTAGGCACCCTAGCATTTTCATATAAGTGCTTTAATGTTTATTTTCTTTAATGCTTATTTTTTTGTCTTCTGCATTAGTGTGTCAATAGCAATAAGGTAATTTTCATTATATGCAACAGATAAAATGAAAAGGCCTCCACAGAGCCCTGATCTCAACATCACTGAGGCTGTCTGGGATCACCTGGACAGACAGAAGCAAGTGAGTCTGAAGAAGCACTGTGCAAAGTTCTCCAAAATGCATGGAACGATCTACCTGCCCATTGTCTTTTAAAACAGTACATTGTACCTAAGAAAAGTTTTAAAGTGAAAGAGTTGGTAACACCAAATATTGGTTTTTTTTGGTGCGTTTTACACAATCCCAAATTACTAATGTTAAATTTTAAAAAGGTGGGTCATCTGATGGGCACTCTGTGGGAAATCTCAGTTTGACTATCATAATCAGTAACATTAGCTAACATTTATGGCTATATATGAGAAATCTGCTTGTTCTTTTTTGGAGACAAATTACTTCAGAATTGCTGTGATACAGTCCACACTGAATTCATGACATCCAATATTCATCCTGTCACATCACTGAGGATTCTTCAAAATTACTAGTATGATGTAAAAATGTCGGAAACTCTGCCTTTCTGGTATTGGCACTTGTGGTTAATAAGTCCAAAACTCAATTTTGCATTAAGGTTCCTTGTTGTGTTCCTTGTCTTCCCTACTTAGATGGACCGAAAATTGGAGTCTGCACTTGACATATAGTTATCAATAATTTTCCCCATTTTTTTATTTACGAAGAAAGCAGTGTTGAAGTCAGTGATTTAGTTATTTCAACTTTAGCTAAAAAAGTGATAAAATTTTTGTAGAGGAATTAGATGTATATATATATGTCACAACTCTTAACATTCAAAGAAGACTATCCCGACTTGCTGGATAGTGTTTAGTTTCTAACTCCAGCAAGTTGACTCACATTTATAAAAAATTCAATGTCTTAGAGAAAAAGTAATTCTTTCCAAGAAACAATCTAAAAATGACATGCACATATGTTTGTACCTGCTGTTTAGCTATTAAAAATTGTGCATGCCACATGCCCTTCAGCAAAGCCGTATGCACAAGGTGACACAAGGTACAGGTTTAATTTAGGCTGTGTCCCAATTAGAAGGGAAGGTGCCTTAGAAGGGAGCATCGGATCGTGGATGTACATAGTGGCATTTTGAAGGGCTTCCAGCATACATATATTAAACTTTAGGCGCACCAGTTAGTGTGGCATTTTTGGGCTGAAGGCAAAGACAAATTTAGTTTGGCACAACTGTTGTTTTTTGTTTTGTTGATTTTTGTGTTTCACCTGCGTCACAGTAAGTTAAAAAAACATAATTATCTAAATATCTAAATAAACTATGTAGTTTAGTCTACATCCATACTGCAATGGAAGTTGAATTGTACCCTAATGGAAGTCTTATTTAAAAATATCTTGTTAAGAACCTGTTACTGATTAATCAAATTTTTCTGTATATTCGGTGCAGAAACCGAGGTTGGCTTATATTCCAGAAACACACCTTAATATTGAATCTAAATTGTTTTCACTGATAAATTAGAAATGGATTTTATTAGAATAAATGAATATTCAAACCTTGCTTCTGCTTCTTAAACCAATTCTCAGAACCATTTGATCATTTGAACCATTTGATGGCACAATACAGTTGTAAAACAAAATGCGCATCAAAATGCTAAATGTACGACATATAAACAACTTTTTAAAAATGACCAATCCACGATCCCCCTTGCTCCCATTATTAACATCAGGACTACCTCCCTGTGTACGTTTTACAGCAATATTAAATTTCAGTGAAACATATTTCTTGATCTCATAAAACTTAACTAGTCCCAGTCTTTATATGCCCAATCACACATATAATGTAACATTGATATAGCTAATTACATATTTCAAGAACATGGTTGGTCTTATAAAGATTCAAAAGTAGAATCTAAGGCTATTTAATAATGTTTTCTTTTTCAAAAGGATGACGCTAATAGTAACTGATGAAGTCTGGCTCACTACTTATAAAGAAAATAACTTAAACTAGGGAGTAAAATTGCTTAATTAATTACATCATTACTTTCTTATTGTGTGGACAGTCACCTGTCCTGGTCTTATCATGAAGTATTGGCAAACCATTTACGAAAACTATGGTTGTGAAGATTATAAAAGTAGCATTGTATGTATCCACTTCTTTCTCAAATAAATTTAATTTCAGTCATTCCTTCAGTCCAGGATAGATTACTATCTAGGTGTTAGCAATAAATGGAAAGACTGAAATCCTTCTGAGGTTTCAAAACTGAATAAAAAGTAAATGAAATTAGATGGTTTTAAGCCAATTTATTGCTTTCAAAGATAAACGAGGGCAACACAACAACAATAACTATCAGGAAAAGTGACCTGGCTGAACTGAGAAAAGAGATTAGAAATGTATATCAATGGATGCGAAATGTGCTCCAGAGTTTCTGAAGCTTCTAATTAATTTGTACATTATCTTACAGTATTACCAATGTGAGAACATTGGAGGTATTCGGGTTCAATTGTATGTTCAAAATTTTGTATTCCTAATTTTACCACACCCTTTCTTTATCGCAACAAAATTCGGCCTGATCTCTGCTTACTCCCATCATCTTCGTATAAATTTCCGGCTATTGCAGAATGTCAATAAAACCAAAACGGCTTTGTAAAATACCTAAACAAATGAATATCCTCATTCTACAGCAATTTATTTCCATCTCTTTCCTGTCCTCATTCCACTCAAGAAAAAATTAAGCTGCCTGATAATTAATGTAATTCATTTTGCATCTCCTCTTTTCATCTCGCGCGTTCTTTTTCAGTAGCTTTATCTGTAAGATTCCAAAAATGACAATAACTTACAAACCTGTTGATGAATTTTGCTGGAAATTGGTAAGGCACAGCCTCATAGTGAATATGGCGCCCCATGGTGACACTATAGTAAACATTTTTGATGCACTGCCATTGTGACCCATTTGACCAAGAAACACCAAACCAAGTCCCACATATATAAGAGTATTCTTAGCAAATTTGATGTCAATCGGACTTACGGTAAGATTGAATTTTTTAGAGCAATACAAAATTGCGGAAAATAATTATTATGGGTCCTTGAATTATTTCCCGCAATTTTGTATTGCTCTAAAAAGTTAAATCTTACCGTAAGTCCGATTGACATCAAATTTGCTAAGAATACTCTTAGTTCCAAGGCTTAAATAAATTGCAAAGGAATGATTTTTGCATCTGAATTATAGTCTTTTCAACTTAACATTACATACATACAAATTTACTTTATGCATATTTTTACTTTTTGGATAAAAACGTTTGTCACATTTTTGAAGCGACACTAGGTGTTTATATATATATATATATATATATATATATATATATATACACACACACATAGGTTCATGAGTCATTTAACTTTCTGCCAACGCCGCTTTCCCACAGTTGCTTCTTACAGCTAGATTTGTTCATAGTTTTACCAATAAAATATGGGAATTAAAAAAAGGAAAGTATTGCAATTGTATAAAACTTTAAAACATACTTCTCCCATTTGCTCTCCTAAAGTTAACCTCTGCCCTTCATTTCAACCCTGAAAACCCACCCCTCCCCCGACAAGGCTCTGTTCCGTCTCATCTCCCTCAAGATGTATTTGTTGAACCTCCCTATGTTTTCTTTCAAAGCTTCCCTTCTATCTTTTAATGTGGTTGTATCCTACCCATGCCTAAAACCTGCTTATTTTGTCAAGTATACCCACTTGGTGGTGTATCTCCCTTAAATTTCCAGTTCTTGTACTTGATCATGAACAAAACATATTTTTGTTCCTCCTGAATAATCAGACATATCATCTCAAACTCACAGAGATCAAACTAATCAATACGATCGATGCCATTCACTCAACAAAGCTTTATTTCCAAGTGATTTTACTCTTGACTTCCTTTTTGATATCACAATTTTGATCAAATTTCGCCTCAACCTTCTCTAGACAGCTATAAACAATTAGTATTTAGTCCATTGCTGTACCCCCTTTCTATTAGTCCCTTTAGTTCTCATTCACAGGCTTTCATACCACACTTATACTGATGATACACTTTCTCTATTCTTCCCACCAATATGGAGGTTTCCGTATGAGTCTGAGCGTGCCTCGCAGATAGATTTGCTTGAGTGAATTCCTGCTTGAGACTAACCTGCTGCATCTCCCTACTTCTTCAGGACTCCATCCTCATGTGAAGCCTTTCTGATTGTAAATAAGTTTGGAGCAATGCTCAGTACAACACTCACATCCCCTCACTGTGGTTTCACTCACTGGTTTCATCTCCCGTTTAATGGTCAAATGCCTTGTTGACTAAGGCACCATTCTGGCTAGCCTTTTTATTGGTACCAATGCTGATTTCTCAAATGGACCTCATTCTAAATCAATTTTTTTGTATTGCACTTCACTTGATTACAATGAATTACTATATTAACTGACTAAAATAATTAAATTGAACTCAAGATGTATTCATGTATTTGAATTAAATAAACAAAATATTTTTTAAATAGATACCTGTCATCAGTTATTTTCAATAAACATAAATGATTTTATTCACATGCAGAGAGAGCGAGAGAAAGATAGAGAGAGAGAGAGAGAGGGAGAAAGAGAGTATCAAGTAAGAGAGAAGACATGAAACATCTGTTACCCTGAAGGAACAAACAAGAACTGATTTGCAGATTTATAACACAGCTACCATCAGCCAATGAGAATGCAAGCCCTTCCTTGGAAAACAACAGACTGAACTCTGTTTCAACCCTGTTTTAAACCTGAGCACTTGTGCTGCCTAGATGCTTGTAGCTTAGACCCCAGACTCAAACTGCCTGACATTAGCATAGCAGACTTTTATAGCTGATTCTGTATTAATTTAGCTGAAAAGGAAATTCAATTTGCTATTTGCTTCGGATATCAGACATAGGTACCCTTTTGACTAATGATGCGTAGCAGTATGGCTAAAGAGCCATTTCAGTTTGGCTACAGAATATTGACTTGTTCTCATATGTAGACAAATAGCTGGCTGCATTTTGCCTCCTGTCTAATGTTTACATTTTGTAGAGGCATGATGATTGTGGTTTTTAAAGTTCTTCTTTCGGGGGTAGAAAGGGCGTACTAGGTTTTGGTGGGAAAGTTCAAACATGACATAAATCTGAATTTTACATTGGAATGTTTGGCTGGAATTACAAAGATTGCACAACATTCCAAAACATTCTAACCAGAGAAGCCTGCTTACAGGACTTGAACGGCCCTCAGCTAATTTCTGAAGGCTGAAGCTTTCTTAGTTTTCATGCATTCATTAGAAACTTAAAATAATCATCAAAATAATTTGTTCCACTACTATGCCCTGTGTTCTATGGTGAAATTTCAAAATTACAATAATTCCATTGTCTCTATGAACTATACTTTACTATACTTTTTGTTCGATTCTTTATTATAATTATTTTACATGGAACACATTAGGATTTTCTAAACTAAAGATAAGTTTCCATAACGTATAATGCATTCAGTTTTTCTTAGTCTTTTCTGACCATCTGCTGTGGTGGAAAGGAACAGGTCATCGAGGTGATTCAATTTTATTTTAAAATTATATTCCATTCAAGTGCTTTGGAGTGAATTAAGACTTCAGAATTTATTTTTTGAATTTATTTATTTAGACTATCAACGATTTTATCGTTCAATAAATATGAATATTGAATGATAAAATGCTTAATATTTCCATAGATTCTATTATAATGTTTTTTATGCAATAAAATAGGTGATGTAATAGGTGATAGTTGAGATACATTAAGATATATATTTCTCTTACATACTTTGAGGTTAAATCATTTCTGCCATGCTTAAGAACATAAACTTCGTACACCAAAATAAAGAGTTAATAAACTCACGCAATATCGATTTCCTGCTTTATGCATTGAATGAAGTGACAGTGCGTTACCACAATATAAATAAATATATATAAAGTGTATGTAGGCTCTCTCTCTCTCTCTCTCTCTCTCTCTCTCTCTCTCTCTATATATATATATATATATATGTGTGTGTGTGTGTGTGTGTGTGTGTGTGTGTGTGCAACATACACTTTATTTAAATTGTGGTATACACACACACCGAATACATACATACGAGTTTCTCGCTAAACATTCGCGTTAGATGCTCTTTTTCTCTTTTTCTCAATGACGACTTTGCCCGTAGGTCTATGGTTTTGCTAAAGAACACAATTGCTTAAATACAGTAACATTGAAATGGTGCTGTACTGCACGATTAATTAAGCATTTTAGCGATTTTTATAGTATAGTCCGGTGGAGTAAATCCACCTGTCCTCCACAACAAGGATTCAGAAACTGAAAATAACCATTCAATATTTGACATACGTAAATTAAGTAAGTAAGAAGTCCTAGCATATAATTGCACACGTATATGTGTTATATATATAGCACATTAAACATGAACATGAAGAGGCATCATAATATGATATTCGTTATTGTACGTTACTGTATCGTGATCTAACCCCCGTTACATTGTTATTAAATATGTAGCGACATAAAATCATTTTTAAAAATAATTTGACATTTTAAAATCTGGTTGAGACTATTTTATTGATTCAGTTTGTAAAGTCTCCCAGTTAGAATGTCCAGCCTATATTATGAAAGGAATATTAAACCGTTTTTGATTTTTAAGTCCGTATCATGCAAATAAAAATATTTTTAATATGTCCGTATCATGCGAATAAAAAGAAGGGGGGTTCTAGTAAAAGGTTTAATTCATTTTTTATACACAAAACGAGGCAAGGGTTTTTGTCAACTCCCTTGCAATGGTTTGCGCGTTTTCTAAAACTCAATAAAATAAAATTTAAGGCCAATTTAATTGGTCACTGATCAGATGCAACCCATAATTGCAGCATTTGCGACTATATTCCTACTAAATTCACTTATTTTATGGTCCCACTCTTAAATAGGATTGTTCGAGTTATTCAGTAAAGAAATACTTTCTCCCCTGCATGTATCGTGCATTTTGTAACAGTTAATTTTGTTTTAAAAAACAAGCTATTATGGTCGTAAATGTAGCAAATCACAATCTTTCATTTCTGTTTTAAGAGCTTTGTGACCAAGTAATTATGTATTTTTAATTTGAATTACCATTTGTTTATCTAGGTTCAACGAATTTTCGAGTATCTCTTTTGAATATATTTATTCTGTCTGAGATCATGTTTTCTTATACAAATTGGATGGCTATTTTAATATTTTAGGGAGGCGGAGGGGTTATGCGTCAATTTGTCAATGGTATTGCAAACATGAGCAGTAGGGGGGGCACATGGACTTATTGTGACGCCTAAAATTGGGACCACCAAAATGCTACAGCTACCCATAACTTCTGACGACTCACATGGGTGAGTCAGAGGTTCAAATTATTTTTAATTTTCAAAACGTCTGAGCTTCTATGCCCTCAAGTATGCATAATTATATTTTGGAGTAACATTTAACTCCTGCCATTTGAAATGTCATAAGTATTGTAGGATGCTAATTACATTTTAACGCCCGCGCTCAAGCACAAATATGTTGCGACCAAACCAAAACTTAGACAACCCACTGATCGGATTCAATAAAATTGTAGAATTTTGTTTATTTTTCAAAAATTCTTATTTCAACTACATATAAAGATAAAGCTAATAAATCCAGTTAGGTAAAGTGTTTAGCGGGTTGCCAAAGTTTTGACAAGCAAAAAAAGGGTAAGACAAGTGATAGTTTTCACATTTGACAGTTGAGGTCAGGAAGTTAAATGTTTGCTTCTTCATTGACCAGGCTAGTGAACTGAACCATGTTTACAAGTATGAACAGCAGAAACCGACATTAATGCTAGATGCGAATAAATAAACGTGCAAGTGGTCTATAGAGGTCATCCATGTCAAGTAATTGAACACCGAGAGTGCAAGCAATCACCATTACATTAAAACATTAAGCTTAATAAAACAGGTTCAATAAGAGCTGAGCAATGACTATTCATTTCTTCTGATACAATTTTACAGCCCATTGCTTATTTACTTACTAAGCGTCTTTACACACAAAAACTGTAGTACAGCTAGCAGTTTGACACTTCACCCATTTATAACAACGGGTATCACAGATGCACCTTATCCTTACAGCATCTTAGAACTGCAAACCGGTCACACCTGCTGGCCTGATTTCATGGAATTGAACAATCCAACTAAAGGGTTCTGATCGCGTGCCTGGAAGGCCTATTTAAATAGATTAAATTTTTTTTAAAGCGTATAGGTCTATGTTTCTGGTGACCTCAAGTACCACAGCTTGAATATAAGATAATCGTTCCAGTCGGCGCTTAAATAATAGCCTTAGGATGGACCAAATCAAAACATTTGGCAAACCACTAACTGCACCTCATATTCTTATTATTATTACTATAGTTAGAATTATTATAATTTAATTATCCTTACATATACGTGTGCCAAATGCTAAAATTATTCCAGTCATGACATTCGTTATAGTTTAAATTAGAATTTTAGAAATGGCGGATATGATGGGATGCTATTTAAATTTACTGGTGAGTGAACAACTCATTTTAATTACTTAAAATAAATATATAATAAAGATAATGACCATAAGAAACAATAGTCGAGATATATACATCCTTGGAAAATGTAACACCAATTACCTTTGACCGAAAAAATTCGGCTCCACATCATATTAAAAGCATTATAAACCTCTAGTAAAGTGATATATTACTTCTTTATACAGACAATGCAACGTGCCACAACATGTTTTCATTAAATATTATAAATAATTAGAAAACCAACGTTTTTTAAATTTACGCCGGGACCAAATCAGAACTTTGACAACCGGCTAATCGAATTTAATAAAATTGAGAATATTATTTACTTTTCTCTCAAAAAGAAAAGGCTACAGCTGTGTAAAGTGCGACAAGTGGGTTGCCAAAGTTTTGGTTTGGTTTCAAAGGTATGATCAACTAAAGTTGCTTGGAAATGAATTCAACCAAACAATTTTACAACGTTATAGCTTTCGTCATCAACGAACCTGCGGGAACACATATTTTTGATAGCTGCAAAATATATAGACCTAGGCTAAATATCGTTTTCCCGTGTCCAGGCTTGTCACCCCATGGTCTTATACTTTCATTGATTATTATAGACTCAACAATACACTAATCTGAATCGGTTTTATCAAATGCAGTTTCAGCTATGTTTCAACAGTTCAAGTAATATTTAAAAAACTAAGTTTTAAATAACAGCCAGAATATAATAAGATGAAGGCTCTTTCAGTGACACTGGTTGCACAATCGGATAGTCTTAAAGACAGTTACTACTGAACATTTTCAGTCACCTTGCTACTGTAACGCCTCAGTTATTTGTACTCCATCTTTACTGTACAAGAACTAAACACGATAATCCCACTTTTATGGCATGGAGGTTAAATAAAAATGATAATATTAAGTGAAGTCTTCGTAGATTTTTTTGCGTGTCATTGATATTTATTCACATCGTTTCGTATCAGAATTCGCAAATTTAACGGTTGTTTTAGGGCTCTTTGTGTTGGACACAGTTTCATAACAATGCAAAAATTAGCTGCTTTCCACAATCCTTCTAAAATTGAGTTATCAACACGTTGTATACTCACGTGTTTGAAGAGCGAACAAGGAAGTAAGCGTCAAAATTATAGGACGCCCTAAATGGGTTATAGGGTTACACTATTCAAGTGACTGTTGGAGTTCACCCCACTCCCTCTTTCTCACCCTCTCGTCACCTCGGGGAGCGAAAAATGCAGCAGCACATTAAGATGTCTCCCTTTCCCTCGGTCCGTTATTATAGCAGAAAAATCTACAAAGAAAGCAAGAACACTGGCGGGGCCCATGAAAACTTACGAGGGCACCCACAGAAGGTACACGTTGAGAGAGCCAGTCAGGTCATAGGGTCGGAAAGGTCGGCCATCCCGGCTGAAATGAACCTAATGGGACAGAAAATGTGCCCTCTGAATGAACTCAGCCTTCTCGCCGTTCGCCCGAAACTTCAATAAACTACCTTCTATTCAACCTCTCGCCATGAAGGCGACAGGACCTAGAAAGAGATCACGGGGAAGCTGCGTTTTTGGCGTGCACATTAATTTCCCTCTGCTGTCCAGCTATATAATAGCTTCAGAATGCTGTTTTGGGCCTGCTGTTTTCAACGCCCTTAGAAAGTCATGGCCAAGTCAGAGGGATACGCTTGATTTTCTTGGACGAATAACACTCCTCCGGACATTAACTTGTTAATTTAATTATTTTCCTCCATGTGTATGTATATCACAAGTTTAAGACACGTCGGCTACTCCAAATAATTTCAAACCTATCGCAAATGATTGATGGCCCAAAATACCTCGATCTTTTGTGCTTTTCAGACCCCCACCTAGGAAGCCGTTGTATAATCTTCATTCAAGTCACAGCGATTTATAATTTATCAAGTACTCTGTGGGCTTTTTAAGTGTTCATTTTCCCTGCTTGGCGACTGTTTTAATGCTCCAAGAGCTCAAACCTGGATACTAAAGCCTAAAACATAACTACATGAATGGTTAAGTCATAAGGCATGGAAGTGGAAGTCTTGACACGAAAACAATAACATTAGTAATTTTGGAATTATGGAGATGTTGAATTTTGTTATAAGTGGGCTATTGTCTTTAATTCATATATTAATGTAATCACCGTTGGTAATCTACTGGTAACTCGTGTTTAAATTGTTATATCTAGCTGAGGTTGGATACAGGCTTTACTGATTTGTGTTAGAAAGCGCAGTTGAGTTTAAAGTTTTCTGTGGGCGCTCCATATTAACGAGCGCCATTTTTAAAACATGACGTATTCTCAGTGTATGTGACTCGTTGGGGAGCTCTCAAGAGCTAAACGTGCTGCGTTTTAGTCTGTGAATTTATTTGTGCATTTTTTTGATTCAAGAATGTGACATGTTGTAATGGTTATCATTTTAAGTGTAAACTGTACGAAACGTCCAGTTTGCATTTTGAACAAGCAATATTGGAGTCAACGTTCGTTGCATTGTGCCACAACAATTAAAATACCGGTTACCGAATGTAGAACTCAAGCATAAAGCGAGTAGGCCTCGAGGCAGCGCAAATAATTTCCGTTCATAGCATACATTTATAAATCAAAATAACAAAACACGTTGACCGTTATGGTCTCGATGTGTGAATGGAAAACTTATTGGGTAGATCAATTTAACTACTGAAAAACACGGAACTATACCTACAAACTAATTTTACGTAAGTGTCAAATAAACATCCTTTTAGGTATGCTGAATTATTACACCTGCCAAGTTATCCTTTGTCCTTTTTTATTGAAGCGTTAATACTATTTAACATACTACACAAAGAACACCGCAGATGCGCTCAATAGAAAAGCAAATGTATAATTTATTAAATATAAGCATTTCCCTAGGAATGCCTGATGTGGATTGTTGTTCTTTAGGTTGCAGAAACTATACACAAAGAAAGGATCTTTGAACATAAGGAATGGTTGAATTAAAAAGTTAATTGCATGGTGTTCAAGTCAACTATACTCGTGAAAGTGTGCGATGAACAGCAAGCCATATTTCACTAAGCAAATGATTTTAGTTTATTTGTCCAATCAGGGCATTGATTTTTTTAAAGACAGTTGCGACTAAGTTAAACCAATAAAAAGCAGGAAGCGGTCTTCTCTAGCAATGACCGATAAGCTATCTGTGAACGGGCCCGAATGACTTGCCAATGTGATAAAATGCACTTGAAAACTGATGACTAGTACGTATCATTACAACGAACCCACCTCGAAATTTTGAATCGATCTTATACGGTCCGTTACAACACAGGAGATACATGTATCTATTTATCATACTGAACAAGACGACGTAAATTATGAAAAGCGGAAGCGGGATCTCAAACACTGAAATTGACCATGCTGACTTCCTATCGAAATAGTCATTTCCATGTAAAATTACTTAGGTGCGCTTTGGTTTTGGTAACCTTGCGAGCTACGGATGCAATTTTTTTCGGACTTGTATTTACACTAAACTTGTATTACTACCTCCATTCAACGCTAATAGTGTTATTTACCTTCCTTTTCTACACGCCAGGTCTCCTATTGCAGTACCAGAAAAAACATTATAGGTTGTTTGTTTCCTTAAATATACTGTCTTAAATGACAACAAAATGTAGATAATATCACCATTAAATCACGCTACTATAAAATCAAGCATACTACTTAATGAATTTCACGCCTCCGTTTATCACTCCAACGGGATATTATTTGGGTAATAAAATTTGCAAACACAGGAGGCATATTGCCCAGTACGAACATAAATGAAAATCACGTATATAAAACTAATTGACACCCACTGTTTTATTGACTACTGTGATTATCACAAATACACTAAACTTATTTTATTCTATTTTACAATGTTCTGCTTTAATAATCCTAAATCACAACGTTATCACCACAAGACTAAATCATTAATTTAAAATCAGATTTTATATTACGCCAAATAACTCACAACATTCTCATTATTTCGAGATAAACAAATACGTTCAAGGTCACTGGCTTAGTGTTTTCTGGCCTTTTTCACATAGAAATAAAAAAAAATGTCACTCCAGTCTTGGTTGTAAATTAAATTGAACAATTGTGCATTTAACCTAGACACAAGGGGCGACCGAGTTACCCACAATTACATTTTAATAAAAAATGTCCTTCTTTTTCTGTCATCCAAAACATTTTTTTCTTAAAAATCGTCCTCTCATTTGAATTTAGAATAAATTAAACCCTGTATAGCGTAAAAACAATCCGTTGGTATTCGCAGTAATCCATGCTATATAACATGCATTTTATATAACTGTGGACTTAAAGGAAGACCTTTTTACGCACAAGAAAAACAACGAAGAACCAAAATATATTATATTATATAAATAATGTCATTTTTTCTCTCTCGCTCTCTCTCTCTTCTTGAAATAGTTATTTCTTATAACCTTGTAATATCCTCGCCACGGTCGGCTCCTGATACCCGGGGAATTTCCTCGGAAGCAGACACCGTGTTAGAAGCCGCAGCAGCAGCGACAGCGCCAGCTGAGGAGGTTGTGTTGGACCCGGAGGGTGCGCCCGTGGAAGACGAGGATCTGACTTTGGTGTTGGGTAGCCTATGGTCTTTTTTCCACTTCATCCTGCGGTTCTGAAACCAAATTTTGATCTGCCGTTCGGAGAGAACCAAGGAATGAGCGATCTCGATGCGTCGTCGCCGAGTTAGGTAGCGATTATAGTGGAATTCTTTCTCCAATTCTAAGACCTGCTGGCGAGTATAAGCAGTCCTAGACCGCTTGGGTTCCGCTCCATTGTAACTGGGGTTCACTGGATAGGGGAGAGGTAGGGAGAAAAAGGGAGAAAGAAAAGGAGTAAGGAGGGAAGGAGGGGTAAACGAGAGCGTGTGAATTGAAATATGAATGGAAGTTGTTAAGAACGGCGAATGGGTGGTGGTATACAGTGTTTAATACATCTAAAATTCTTAATAAGAACTTGCCTAACTGTTCATAATGAGAAGGGCATTTGCGTTGAAAGAGAAACTGAATAATTTATGTAACATTAGAAAGCTGAGATTTTTTTGTCCCTTCCTCTCTTTCCTTTCTCAAACACATACATAACAGAAAAGCCACATGGCAATACGGCTGCCCGGAGTATGGCTCAGCTATAAAATTTATGGTGGGTGTAATTACCAACGCAAGTCGTAAATCCGCCTCAATTGTGCCATTTCAAAGCCTTCTCTCCTATCGTAGCAGGGGCTGGTTAGAGGATGTGGGCAAAATAAAGAGAGAGAGAGAAAGGAGGAGGAGAAGGGAGCTGGAGAGTAAGGCAGACAGACACATAAGTTGCCTACCGGTGCTGACGTGAATTTTCTTCATCCATGGGTAAACTACGGGTTGCTTCGAAGAGACTGTGCTGTTTGGATGCTCCGTTGTGGCTTGGTTGCAGGCGGAGGACGCAGCCGGTGGGGTAGAAGGGGACGTTGGCAACGGTGGGGGCTCACACGATGCTGGTTGCCCCTTCCCAGTAACCAGGTGCCCAGGATGGGGTATCCCATGCCCTCTTTGAGAGTCGGGCTCGGGGATGCTTGCACAGTTATACTGTCGCTCCTGGTAGCTCGCTCGCGGAGGATACAACTCCTGGTGATGATGCTGGTAGCCAGTTTCCCTCGTGCGGCTATAATATTCGGGGCTGTGGTCTGGGATGTAGCTATTTTGCGAATATTCCTCGCATGGAGGAAATTTCGGATCGATGTAGTTAGAGTCCATCAAATACGAGCTCATGATCATTAATTTCTGGAGTGGAAAATAATTTTTCTAGCTTTGTCGTTTTTCTGCTCCATAAAGCCCTCCTACTAGCGAGCGACCCTGTAAAGTTACTTTTACCACGTGACACAACGACCCAATAGAAGCGTTAGAGGTAGTCCCCGGATAAGGAACAGAAGCTTAATCCAAATGTTCTCACTTTTTCACCATCGTGTGCGTAATTGAGAGTGTGTTGGACTATGCGTGTGCCCTGTTAAAGTGGGACACCGACACATTTGTAATTGGGTTAAGATGATGAGTTAGACACTGATTAATTACAATAAGGTATAATGTAAAATTACCTAAAATTACTTTGCGATGGGATGGACAGGCAAATAACTTTGCATAGCTGCTTTGGGTGGGTACAGGTAACCTGGGCAAATCAGGACACTGTCAAAATTAAGAACAGAGAAAAACACGGATTAGTGATTACTGATA